>ML769599.1:4165-19199 GCA_009733575.1 Gymnopus androsaceus JB14
CAATGCTTCCTTCAAAACCTCACTATGATGAATGCAGCAGTTGTCCATGACCAAGGAGGAGATGGCATACTCTTGGTTTCATCATGCTGGATATATTGTAGAGTAGCTTGTATATTTTCACACTCTTGCAACTCGATAATGCAATATCAATATCATTGAGGACTACATAGCGAAATACAAAGTAAACAGTAGCCTGCTCGGGCGATACAGTAATGCAAACGAAACAATGGCCCACTTGGGCGATACAGGAGTGCAAACGGAATGATAGCCCACTCGAGCGATACAGAAATGCAAACGGAACGATGGCCCGCTCGAGTGATACAGAAATGCAAATGGAACGATGGCACACTTGGGCAATACAGTAATGTGAATGGAACAATGGCCCACTTGGGTGATACATGCAAGTGAAACAGGAAAGAGCACAATTGGCAGATACAGTGAGGCAAAGCGATATGGAAACGGTGGGAAGAACAGAAGCGAATGCATGAATGTGTACCGAATCATATATGAGGTGTAGAACAAGCCACATGGGACCAATTTCCCCAACAAACATTGGCCAAGAAGTGTTTGTGGACATCCAAAATACGATTCCAAGTCAAAGGAGCAAACCCTGCAAACGTCTGCCACATGTCCGGGCCTAGTTTGCTGATATTCGTATCACCGGGAATGTATCCGAGCAGCGTCAGTTTTGAAAAATCATCTTCTGACAGCTTGTAGTGTGTACAGAATACATCAAGCGGAACATCAACACTTTCGATGGTACGAGTTGGTGACGAGGGAGCTGATGGAAGAGAGGCTGGTGGTGGTGGAGTAGCGAGTTGACCAAATATGCCTGTAGTTGGAAGGGAAAAGTCCTGGAGCATTTTGAGGGCAAGAAGGTTGGTGAGAGAGACGCCACCAAAAGCATTGGTAATAGCAGATGGTGCTGCAGCCACTGGTGCAGCAGAGGTAGAAGCAAATACAGGAGCGGAAGTGGAAAGCATTGCTGAAGCTGATGGGACTCTTTTGATACGCTGAGCAAAGTCAAAGTGGGAAACTGCAGGCGGAGCGTCAACTGTGGCAGTGCCCTGGGACTGTTCAAGGAAAAAGGTAAGTAAAGGACAAAATGAGAGTAAGAAACATACCATATGGTTTGCCCATGATGACAGCTTGATATGAGTCAACTCAAACAAAGCACCGGTAGTCGGTTGTGTATAAATTTGCTTATCGGGGTATAAAGGGTGTGTTCCGATTGGATACTTGGCCTTGAGAAGAGCAATCTCATTCTGGACTCTGTCATCAAAGGCTTCCTGTATAAGCATTGAGTATGATACGGATATCTGCGTCAGAGTCCAGACATACTTGTTGAGCTGCAATGGCATTACTAGTAGATGCAACATCGAGAAAGTCGTCCTTGAGCGAATCATAATCAAATCTTGAGTCCTAGTCCAAGTATTAGTCAAAAAACATGAAACGAGACAGAAGAGACGAACCAGTTTTTCAGCAACAGGCTTGGGCATATAAAGCATGACTTCCCTTTGCCCAACCTTCAATGTCAAGAGTTTTGGAATCAACATAGAGCGATAGCCAGTATTTCTGCCCATCAATACAGGTGTACCAGTCTTTGGTATTGGTTTTCTCCACTTGATCTCAGACTCTGGTACCGACAAGACACTGCAGGGAAGTTTTTTGGCGATAGCAACAACCAGAGAGCTGTATGGTGCCGAGGAGCGGAGAACAAAGGGTGGATATTCCCTGTACTCTTCTTTCTTCACCTTAGCCTTTCCTTTTCCCGGTGCAACAGAAGCGTCTTTGAGGACATGACAATAATAGGTGATTTCGACACTTTCATTGTCCTCATCATCGTCATCGTTATCATTGTCTCCATCCTTGTCACTGCTGATATTGTATTTCATTCGTTTAGAAGCCTCATTCTCCGTATCATCATTGGATCGTTTGTTGTTCTTCTTCTTCTTGAGTGATGTAGCAATAGTTTCTGGAGTCATGTTGTGAAAGAAATTCGCAGCTGAACAAAATGGAAATCAGAAACAGATGGTTCAAGTGCAAAAAGAGACCAGATACCTGAGGGATGGCAGGAGATTGATTCTGCAATGGCTTCTTTGGCCATATCATTGACACTAGCAACAGCTTCAGAGGTCCGCTTAGGTGGCATGGTGGTAGAGAAAAGAGAAACTGCGCCGTAACACTGGCATTTCCTTTTAGGGAAGCCATGGAAAAAAAACATGATTCTCATTATATATTGTAATATACACGGTAACCTTGAGCACCGAGATACCCAACCATGTATCCGCACCAAGCCTGGCACCCCAATTTCCCTTCCTTTTGGTCCAAATCCTTCACCCATACTTTTGAACCCCATTTTTGAAGGTGTGACACATCCAATATTCCGCAATTCCTCCATTTCTGCCAAGGAACCTTTCCGGGGTGACACATAGTCGGAATAAATCCTCAGATGTAACACTGAGCAGCGGCAGCTTCCGCCCAAAATCTTTTATCAAGTTCAGAGTCTTCCAACATAGCACAAGTGCCCTCGATAATCATCCTGTTTGCACGTTCTACCTGCCCATTTGCCGCAGAAGAATCCTTTGGGACACATTCAATCACAATCCCCTTCTTGTTACAGAAATCTTCAAACCATCTGTTATCGAATTCCTTGCCAAGGTCAATGTGAAATATGCGAACTTTCCGACTCGTCTGTGTCTCTGCCATCGCAACAAAGATTTTAATGAGAGACAAAATCTTCGCAGCATCTTTCGTTGCAGAAAAATATGGGAACGGGATGCCGGTACCATCATTGCATGCCAGCATCATGTAAACCGCACCACCGAGACTGGCAGTTCGTGATCTCCCCCACAAGTCGAGGCTGACACAATCCAGTGGTTCAGAGGATGGAACAACCACAGCGTCAAACGGTCTCCTAGTTGCCTTGGTAAGCAAACAGACTTCGCATTTTCCGCACACTGTCAAGTCCGAGATATTCAATCCCCCAACTAACTCCTTCTTTGCCATCATATGAACAGTGTTAATGTCGGCATGCCCGAATCGCAAATGCCACATTTTGAGTGAGCATGGCACATTAAAGATCTTCACGGGTCCGGATCCCGGTATACCGGGATCCGTGCCACAGGTACCGGGGGGTGAAATACCCTGACCTGTGACCTGCCAAAACCCGTGGGAAACGGGTCCGGTATGACCGGGATCCGTCGCAGGTATACCTGCAGGTACCTGCATGACCTGTTATAGTTTTTAACTATAGATTTTTAGTACTTGTTACTAGTTAATATGCTACTAATACTTATAGTAACTACTATTAGCATCAACTGGAATCAATTCAATGACAATAAAGTACTTATTCTCAACTTTGTCAGTCCTAGTAAGTATTATATTAGTAGTAACAGGTTAATAAGTATAGTAATTTGGGTAGCATACAAGGACCCAGGGCTCTACCACTAAGTGAAAATAAGCAATGGAGTTTCATTATACAGTGGTAAGGAAGAAATAGTTATGGTTTCATGTGCATATATTAAGTATTAGACTATTAATGTTACTATTACTACTTAATACTAGTGGTATATATTGGACTTGGTACTCTAATACCATATAGTAGTACAAGTACAGATACAGCACACTATTCTTAATATTCTGGAACACTATTTAGTGCTTATGGAAGTAAAAAATAGTTGGTCAAGTATGTAAATCATTTGTCCACAATGACCTGCAGGTACCTGCAGGTCACTAAAAAATTTAGAATCATGACCTGTGACCTGCGGGGATCCGTGGGAACCCGGTACCGGGACCCGCGGGTCACAATACCTGCGGGTATTCCCACGGATCTACCTGCAGGTACCTGTCCCTAACCGGGACTCATGAAGATCATTACGGCACATTCAAAGACCTCGACTTTACGCTGATGGCTGCGACAGGTTCTAAGCTTTCAAGAACCTCCACTTCATATAAACAATGCCGAGCTTTTTCAAAAGCCAATTGTCCATCAACCACAACCTTCCCAAACTTGTCTTTTACGGTTAAGACCCTGCTCCCCCACATCTCTTGGTATCCCAAAACATCCATCGCTGGTAGCGACAAATGATTCATCAAGAAGGACGGCGTATGTGAAGCAGGGAAACAAAGCTTGTTTACCACACCCTCCGAGGTTTGTACATGAAGCTCTACAATCCCCCAACCCTCAATCACGAATTGACCGCCATCTGCCTCAGTAGCCATATGACCAATGACACGGAAAGGCGTGTATTCAACAAACAAACATTTATCCCGAATACACCACTCAGAAGCAGTGCTATCAATGTAGGTAAGAACACAATCATTTGATTGCAAAGGAGACAAGGATGGAGATGAGGATGATAACGTAGACATTAAGACAGTAGGTAGCAAATAGTATGACAAATCATGATTTACCATGGCAAGGCCTTCCCTCCTATGTCCAGAAGGGCATGGGTCAGCCACCACAACATGATCTGAAGTAGTAGACGCACCACCGCATCCGAAATCAAAAGTTGCAGCTGTGACAATCTGCTCAACAGAGGAAGTTCCGCTGGAGGTCGCGGCAGCAGCTGGCTTCAGTGCATCGGGATTTTGTTTCCACCAAGCAGGAGCACGGTGTTCAGCACCACCACCAGGCGACCAACACTGCTTGTGACTGTGGCCTGAACGTTTGCAGTTATCGCAGATGAAAGGTTTCCTCCCGTATGTAGTATTCATAATGGTGGCGAGAGCAGATGAACCGTTGGACTTGAACCCTGAAGCAAGTCAAATTTGGACATCATATTCTTCGAGAAAACATTCAATCTCAGTGTACAAGCGTGAACCATGATTCTGGATGATCCAAAGATGGGATGGGATAGGCAAAGAGCTAAGCAAGTAGCCACGGAGTTTGTCATTGGTAACAGTGCATCCAGCATCCGAAGCATCTTGATGAAGAGCCTCAAGTGCACTAGTGTTTCTCGAAAGCCGTTCCCTCAATGTACTTGAGCTGACAGAGACGTTCCATAGCAAGGGTACGATTTGCAGTGCTTTGCTTGTCGTACTCGGTTGACAACTTGACCCACATTTGGTTTGCAGTAAGCTCAGCACCCAAGTTGATTGAGTGAGGATCGCGGATATTCTGGTACAAGATTCCAGCGAGACGGCTGTCACGAAGTTCCCATTCCTGCTCAGAGGGATTGGGCAAGTTGACTGGAGTGGAGACTGGAATGAGAGCAGCTTGAGTGGTACCAGCAGCAAGAATGGCGGGAGCAGCATTTTGTGCAGGACAGATGATGGTTCCGAGGAGGTATCCAGTCATTCCATAAGAGCAAGCAACGCTCTTGACTTGATCATGAAAAGCGGCCCAATTCGAAGCGCCTTTCAGCTGCTTCTCCTCAGGAAGGAGATAAGAGATGGTAGTTGAGTAGACAGCGTGGAGCTCATGATTAAGATTTTGACAACGGCGAGGCAGTGAAGGTAATCCAAAAGTCTATTCGGCGAGATGAAGAACAGCTATTCTGACTGCGAATCTGTGAATTTCCTATAGACTTTGTGAGTACAACAAGGGCCTCAGTCAAGATGATGGAACTCATTTATATTACTTATAGACTTCATGAGTACAATGAGGGCTATAGGTATCATCAATAAGTATGTAGAAATGGTAAATGGAGTCGCTTACCCTCAGTCAAGATGATGGAACTGAGGAAAGTGACGAATTGACGAACCGAGCCTTATATACTACGAAAATGGTCCATCGACAAATAAACAACCAAATAAGAATATAGAGCCATATAAGGAAAATTCGTAATCAAATAACACACACACAACGCCACAACACCCATCAACATTTAACAGAAGGTGATTTTTCCAGAAGGTAGGTACTAGGGTTTGATTTGGTTTTCCTGACAGAAAACATAGTTTATCTTTGATTTATCCAGAGGTTCTTTTAACCCAGTAAAAAAGCACTACATATGTATTTTTAAGACTCAACACAATATTATTGTTGTCTATCCTGAGTCTGAGTTTCCATGACGTAGGCATGGGTCTTAAAGCTTGTCCTATACTTAAAATGAAGACAGGGCACTTGATTTCAAAGTCCGCTATTTAGCTAAACATTGGTCAGCTATTTAAGCGCCACAGCCAGCGGAGCGTGCGGCATCTATTCTTACCTAGGTGCCGCAGGCAAAAGCTCCGCGCAGCAGGCCTGCGGCAGTGTAGGGGCCTGGGGGGAACCCCCAGTGCTCCACGCAGTGGCCGTCGTGGCCGGCGCCACAATCTGACCTTCAAATTCATACTGTGGTGCTATCCTGAGCAATGGATCAAAGTTTCTACTTCAGACACCCACTTATGATTCTGGCAGACAGTTCAGAGCAGTTTGTGTGAAATTGTGGTTGGAACTAAATTGAAGGCAAATAACGGAGAAATGTAGTTAATCTTCCATGAGACAAGACCCTTAATCTATGCATGTATAAGTTAATCCTTGAGCTTCAAGAGCCCAATGCAGAATGACAAGACATACATGTATTATGGAGGGAGTGAGATAACTTCAAGCAGGATGTCAGCAGATGTGAGTGTAAGGGAGAAACCCTTACAGTACAAGTTTCTGTCCAGCATGGTTTTACTCTTAAATTTCATTTTATTCAATTTATTCTTCATAAATATTTGAATCAATGCCTCTGTATATATATGTTATATTTTGCCCTCATACTATTGATATACTAGTAATGCACTCAAAAATATCCATACTGAAAAACTTTTATAAAACTCAGCAAATTGTCTTCAAGCTTTGTAGTATATTAGAATATACCTTAATGTTTAGTATTTACAATTCCAGAATTTGGTGATTTAGAGAATGTTCGAGTGTTGCCATGCATCCAAAAATGCATTGAAAATTGGCAGGCAATGCACTCTGATTTTGGCAGGCTCCGGTAATTCCCATAAGTGCATTTCCAATGCTCTTTGCTGGCTCTTGAATGCTCAACTTCATTTCCAATCTCCAGGATATAGTCATCCTTCTCAAATATACTTATATATGATATCCCAAGCCACATGCCTAGGTAAGAAAATTCATTGCATTGTACTGAGACTGAAGAATCCAAATGCACCTGGAAAAGCATACTTCACCAAAATCCTGAATACAGTGATGGCAAAAAGTGATGAACCACCCCCAATTCAGTATTGAATTGAACTAAGTGGGAGAGTGGTTCATCACTTTTGCTGTCACTGTATTTCAGTCTCAGTGCATTGCAAAGGTAAATGGATGGAATGCTGGAAAACATGTATGAAAGTGTACAGTAAAAGTTTGAAGAAGAACAAATGAGAATTGCACTCTCTGCAAACTTTTTTTTTTTTGCCAAAAGTGCATTACTGGTGAATCAATAGTATGCTCATCTGGAACTAACTGAGAAAATCTGAATATTATAAAAATAATACCCTGAGCAGTGAGGACCCCTGCCCATGCCGTAGGCACGGGTCAAGCTAAGCTTGTCCATGTTATTTTACTTCCATTATTTGATTTTATTTTGGTTCTCAGTCTCCCCCATTGTCTGCATTCGACGTTGGCTTTTGACATTAACGCTATAATGATATAACCCTTGTGAATGATATTTACACTTCTTGTCTCTCATCTGTGCCCTCTTGGGTGTTAGCCAAAGATGAGGACCTTTGTTTCAGCCATTTATACATCTTTTGAAAGGATCTCAGTTACAAACTATCTTACATTGTTGCATGAGTAAGATGGAAATGGTTGATTATATTCTTGAGAAATGCAATGGACTACTTTTGCATGACTCTGAAGGTACTGTTTCTTATAAAACAATATGCCTGCATTATTATTCTTATCTTGGCTCTGCCGCTTACACTGAGTTAATCAAGTCTTTTCCCTTGGTCCCTGATCTCGAATGTGACTCCCATCCTTACAACAACCATGACTAACTTTCTATGTTGAAGCTGGCCATAAATGACTGCCCATCTGAAGACTATCAATATTTATTATCTTCCTTATTGGCAAAGACAACAAACAGCTGGGGCTCTATTTTATATCATGTCAAATCTCCATTGGAGAAAGGTCACATCAAATCACTGGATCTATGCACATTCTTAAGCAAGGTTTTCCAAGCACAGTTTGCTTCACTATACCGTTTGTCATCTCTCTCGCTCATTGAGATTTACTTTAGTGAGCACTGTTGTTCTATTGACTGTGTACCTTTCCATCATGTCTGTGATTTAATTTTTGGTATTTTGGAAGGTTGCGGCTATTGTTATTCAATACTGGCTGCTATTTCCTCTGCACTCATTTTCTATGTGTCCAAACTTAAACTAGGTCTGCCTGTTCCTGGCTCAATCAAATTATCAATGATCGAAAATGTATTGAAAGGAAAGAAGCTTGCATTGCACGAGTGACCAGTGAAATGCAGGTGTTAGAGGATGCAAAGCAATTGTGGCCTTAGCCCATCTCAGAATCTATTATTATGGAATGTCTATTGTCTTATAGGCAATCTATTCAGTATGTCCCCCTTTCCATTTGCACTGTGGTGCCAAGGACCGCTTGCGCACTGGTGCCAATATTCTGCTTGATTCCCTACCACATTTAGATGTCCTGGTGTCACTAATCAGTATATACTTGACCACACTCCAAGGTCTTGTTTTGTATACATCCATAATTCATTGGACAGTCTACTTCTGGAACCCAAGGGCATCAGTATGACGGTATCTTTTATGACGGTATTTTTCATTGTAAAAAGGTACTGGATAAGCTTACATTGTACTTTGGGTATTCCATGGTTTGTGTAGCAATATTGTACTCAAAGGGTCAAATATTCTAGCTGATCAACTTATTTCTTGTTGAGCATGAGTTGTGAAAGTACTTGGAGAAGCTACTGATGCTGTGAGTCCCGGTGAATCTGGTTGACACCAATTGAGCATTGGTTGAGACCTGTTGACATTCACTGACCCCAGGATCATGTACTTCTTGGACCCATGAACCACTGACTTCCTCTGAGCAACACTGAGCATGCTCAACTCTGAGTTCAAGGCCCAAGACTTTTCAATACATACTCCATCCCCTACTATTTAAGCCTAATATTTGCTCTCATTTACACCCCTCTTTTGATGAGGACATGGGCAGTGGATAATGGAACCTCAAGCATGGGAACACGCAGGAAAAGCTGCTGCAATGCCAAAGTTGAATCAAAATTTATAATGCTATTCAGAAGTTTAACCCGTTCGTAAGCAATTAAAAATTCCTCATAATTAACCCTAGAACATCTATCAATTATAAATTGTCTTCTAAGATCATAGACATCCTTATATTTTACTATTATTTCTATTTTTAATTGTTCATATAATTTATTAAAGAAATCTATTCGTTTCGACTCAGTATTAAGAGTTTCTATACCACCTACCTCTTTTGCGTCTGGGTTTAAAGAGATTAACTTATTTAATTTATTAATAGTTCAATAAGCTTCTAGTACTTGACAAACGGTACAACTGAGACTTACGTTTATCTAACAGATCTGAACGGAGAATCCTTGTATTGTATTATCGTGACGGATAATGGGATGAATGGTCACCCGCAAGCTTCTCAACCCCGCCTAGAAACTTGACTGTATCCGAAAGCTTGGATGAAATCTGCTGCCGAGTCCCAAACCTCCCGCAACCAACCAACCACCATTTACATCCCGAATTACAGTATGTATAATTCAAATCGATGACCAACAACGAAAGAGCGTGGCAACTACTTGTGGGGATGGGTCTAGGGAGGGCAACCGTCAGGTACTCTTTTGTCGATTGTTTCTCTCGATGGGGGATTTAGCCAAAACTTTTAGCCAAAACTTCGGCGCGCGTGATGTCAGGAGTACCAGCTTTACTACCAACCTTAATACCAACCTTACTACCAGCCTCACCGGCAAAATTCAGCAAAAAGGCCCGCTGTGGAGAACCTCAGGCGCGTGCTATTTTAGTACTACACTTACCGGAAAAATTCAGCTGAAGGCTGAGGCGCGTGCCACCTCCGGGTTGAGCTTAAAACGCATGTATAAAAAGACATGAAATGTGTGTCCTGAACTTCCCAAGTTATTTCCTCAAATTAAGCTCGAGTAAAGAAGATCAATCAGCAATGCCGCGTATCGCTACCTTTATCACACTCTTGGGATTGTTCTTTGCATCCTCCGAGTCTGTCAATGCTGTTTCTGGCGTTACGACGTTCAATGATGTACGTCGTTCCTTCTGGTTGGTTCCTGTACATTGTTGACCTGGGTGTATGGGCCCTACAGTTCTCCACACAGAGCGGCGTTGCGTGCGCTGGTAAGTTTACATGCCATGAAGGATGCGCAGCACTTACTCATTAGTAACAAAATGCTAGGTTTCTCTGCCTCCAACAGCCAAGGAACCAACATCTTCGCTGCTGCGATGGGCGACCTATCTCCTCTGTGGACCGGGGCTCAATGTTCAGGAACGATGGACCCTAGCAATTGGTACGAGTCTACATCCCAATTTTTGTTTGAAATCCCGCATGACGATAACTTATAGTTCGGGAACTGGTTCATGCATCAATTGCGTCGGTCGTAAGTGTTTCCAGTGAAAGCAGAATTACTCATTCTCGTCGACTGAACCGGAGCGTTACAGCTGCTTGCCCCGACGAAGAACAATGTGGAAATTGCTTCAACGTCCGATGTGAGCTCCAAGATCCTAATAAGTAGAGGTTTGGAAACCCGTACTAACTGCTTCAACCTTTCCAGGTACCAGCTCTATAAGCGGCGAGACCAGTGGATCTTGCTCAGGTACCACCATCAAGGTCAAGATCGTAGACGCGTGAGTCGGAAGCCAGAGCCTAATCCTTGTACACGGGCAGAGTCGTACTGACGTCCAACCAGATGCCCGGCCACGCATCCCGAGAATTATTGCAAGATTGCTGCATTCGGTGGGGTAAGTAGACGAATGTACTCTGAGATTCTTTGGAAACTTACCCTGGAGTGTCAGGATGTCCCCGCCGATCAAGCTTGCGAGGCCAGTGGCGTGAATGCTCTCGACATCGCCACTACAGCCAGGAGTGTGCTGTCGTCTTTCGTGCGTATCTCTTCAATATGCTAGTCATCCTCTTGCACTGATGATGAGCTCCCTTGGGAAAAACAGCAAGGCAATCTAAACATCGACATCGAATCTACCAGCTGCTAAAGAAGTTTCAGATTCATGTTAAATAATCTCGATGAGCACTAGTTTTTCTGAGTATTAACATTCTGTAGTAAGTATTGACAATGACCACTCATCCTGTACTTAGTAAGTTCTGAAGTAGGCTTGCCATGGTGGCAATAAGAGGCTTGGACTCTGAGGAATCCGAGCCGGATGCGAATTCACTAAGTTACTTTACTACAGGAAGGTTATCGAGGCTTTTCTGGGAGGATGTCCGACGCGCTTGTTAGAATCCATTGCTCCCGCGTTGTACATTTATCAATCCCAGCGAATTTTAATTCCCTATTAGTACATGAATATTAATGAATTTTGCGCAGACCTCGAGCTCCCGGGCCTTCATTGCTCCCGCATTGCGCATTTAGCAATTAGAATCCCAAGGACTTCCAATTTCGACCCAAGTGATATCGAGCAAGTCTGGGGGTAATTCACCACAATATAAGTTGTTATTGAGCGCAAGACGTGGCATTATATTTTTTTTGAGTGAACCGTAACACTGAACGCACAAATACATTTGTACAGAGTCACAGTTATCATCAAGTGCTCTGATGCCCTTGGGTTCCAGAAGTAGACCGTCCAATGATTTATGGATGTATACAAAACAAGACCTTGGAGTGTGGTTAAGTATATACTGATTAGTGACATGGAGGACATCTAAATGAGGTAGGGAATCAAGCGGAATATTGGCACCAGTGCGCTATTTATTGCTTTTTGTTTTGAATATATTAATTATCATAATTCTTGTATGTATCTAATGAAGTTTCGTATATTTCTTATTTTCCTATTCAATTAGATGCTACATGTAATGGTTATCAACATTTAAGTTTATTAACTGGTGATGAACCTTTAGCTTCTCATGTGAATTTAACTTCAGGTAGTTATGATTCATTACCCAAGGATTTTTATAGTTTTATAGGTTTAAAAATAAATGACTATTTGAATGAAGAATTATCGGATCTTGAAAAAGAAATAAATTTATATTTTTCAGAAAAAGAACCTAAATTTTATTATAAAGATAAAAATTATATAAAAAATATAAGATCAATATGTTCTTGTAAAAGATTACTGAAATTAAAAATAAATAGAGGACCCGGTCTCCAGTGAGCCAATCCTGAATCATTTTGTACATGAATCTTGTACTTGTGTTCAAACCGCCAAATTCTCATGCCCAAATGCGGCTCAATCATAAGATAAAAGATATGATAAAGGGGAGATAAGGATTCCTCGGCATCTAGCCCAGAGCCGGAGAGTCCTAATTCATTCAAAAAATTGATGCACTTTGAAAGAAGTTGTTGAAGACTGAGAAGGAAAAGGAAACTTGTCAAGTATTTCAACATTGAATTTGTTCAGCATGCATGTTGGTATAGGTACGGAGAATGTTCACTTGCAGGGTGACTTTGAACTTTGCGTCAACGTGACACCTTTCCATTCTAAGGCCTATGCAACACCTTACTCACTTATGTGCTATGTCAAAGTAATTTGATTCCAACGGTTTACATTGAATATAGGCGGAGGCTCCGGATTTAGTAATCTTCACTTTCTTATCATAGCTTTTATCTTATGATTGAGCCACATTTGGGTGTGAGAATTTGGCAGTTGGCAAAGGATGCAGTGGATGTGTGGATACACTGGATACAAGTGAAAAGATCAGTATGACAAATCACTAAAATGGCTGACAGGATGCTGGCATTGTATGCCATTTGTCATTTGCTGGTCCTTCCGGTATCACCATTCACTAGATTGGATGACACCATCACGAACACTGCAAAAGAGAGGTACGGGGAGCAGATGGGTAGGATAAGCAAGGGGAGAACTTCGTGACACTCTTGTTGCATTTGAGGAGCTGTTCCCATATGCTTGCCCATAATTCTCTCAGAAGTAGATCGGAGAAGCTCAAGAGTATGCCACAGGAGCTCAAGAGTATGCCACTGGAGCTCAAGAGTACACTGGGGAGGTATGCAAGTAAAATCAATAGTTTCAGACATACACAACTGAGCGGCCAGAGCAGAGATACCTATAAGTGGAACCTAGCAGCATATCAAATTCAACTCTATAAGATAAGGGTAAAGTACACATTGGAATTAACAATTATCATCAAGTACCCACAAGTAGTAAAAATATGTGCTAAAAGTATGTCCACAGAGTAAAAACAGCCAATTTTGAGTAAGATGTACATTAAATGATGAAAAATGCCTTCATACATCAGAGCACTTGATGATAACTGTGACTCTGTACAAATGTATTTGTGCGTTCAGTGTTATGGATCACTTACAAAAAATATAATGCCACATCTTGCCCTCAATAACAACTTATATCGTGGTGAATTACCTCCAGACTTGCTCAATATTGGGTTAAAGAAATGGTGTGCTCCTTGTATCAGACTACCGCACATATTGCTTGCATTTATGGTAGCTCTTCCAATACTGACCCACTTCAGATGCAAGGTAATACTTGCGCTCATCCAATGCAACCTCACTGCCTTGGGCACCATCTGATCTCAATGATTTCATAACCATTGTGTTCGTGGGTCCTTGTAGACTATGCCCCGAAGACCACTCAAAGCTTACGAGCACATGATAGACTTTATGCTGGTCTCCCGCCTCCGAATCAGAGCATGCTGGATTTGTATCCTGATAACAGAATCTTGCTGGGCTTAGAAGATCGCATTATCTATGACCATGACATGGATCCTGATAAGATGTTCGAGGAGGAGACCTCCAGTAGCTCCACATCTCAAAATTGTTTTGAGACATGCAGCTAATACGGTCTATTTCCGATGTTCAGATTCAATATTCTACTTATTTTGTCAGGCTTAAACATTTGTTTATGCAAGGCTAATAGTCAAGGTGAGTTTAGTCCCAGTGTTGCATCTGGCCTGAGGCTGCTTCTACCTAATGGGATTATGGGTCTGCCCACCCAAGGTCAAAAGTGAAGCAGCTGCTCAGCAGTTGCTTGTGTCTGGCCTGAGGCTGCTTCTACCTAATGGGAACACAGGTCCACCTGCTCAAGGTCGGAAGTGAAGCAGCCACTCAGCAGTTGCTCATACCGTGCTTCCACCTAATGGGATTATAGGTCCGCCTACCCAAGGTCCAAGCGAAGCAACCACTCTACTATATATGCAAGTGGGCCCGCTTGCTCGATTACTTACTATAACGCTGTAATCCAATCCCACATTGATTGAGTGTAAACTTCACTTTAGTTTTTTCTTTCCATTCCTTTCTTTCCACTCATTCACTTTCGCTGTTGCCCTCCCCTCATTCCTTACCATCCATTCGTATCCCACCCTATTTTATTTTATTCTAGTCTCAATTTGACTATACTTCCCCCAAATCCTTTAATCGTACAATACATCACCAATTCCTTCAAGCAACTCCTGGTTTCAATCTATCACTTATTATTTATGTACATATTCAAGCATCAAAAACAACCTTTGGAAGGGTTGGGCCGAGGTGGGGGCACGTGAAGGCCTCCCAAGGTTTTTTGCTTCAGGATCAGCACTGCACCTCGGTTTTGGGTTCTTCCGATTCTCCCGTGCTTTTACTCGCTTATACCCCCTTTTTCATGCTCCCAATGCAAAAAACGGCCTTTGTGGTCGGTTACTGGCTAAACACCTCTCAGGATGGTTCGAACTAAGACGATTGGCAGAATGCGCCAGTGGCGGAAGTAAGCGAGCCTTACGTGCCTTTTGGCAAGCCGACCGCTTTACTCTTGGTTCCACATCGTCGTCCGGTCTACATCGTCGTCCGGTTTCACATCGTCGTCAGTAGATCCTTCACCTACGGCTTCTTTTGGCAAGCCATTCGTGCTGTTGCGATCATTAAAGGACAATATTCCGGAGAACGATTCAATCGAAACAAGCAAAGAC
>ML769599.1:21766-119591 GCA_009733575.1 Gymnopus androsaceus JB14
TGGAGGCCTGTTTCATTGGTTTCCGGGCTGTCGGGGATTGCCACAGCAGTGGCGCTAAGGATAAGATAGATGGAGCTTACTAACAAGCGATTAAGACATTTCAATTGCATTTCAACAATACTTAATTTTGCCTGCCGCGTTTTGTTCTCAACCACCATGGCTGCTGGAACGCGAAGAACAAAAGCAGACCTCCCAATCTACTCTACATCTCGTTCGATGCCGACGAATGGGGAACGGGCGACGATGAAGTCGTCCAAGATGAAGAAGACCTAGACGACGAAGTTCAGGAAACATTACCAGACACTCCTCGACGAGCTCCTACACCTACATCCAAACCTCTGCGTCCTCTCTCATCATTCGGACCTCCAAAGACCCCTGTGCCATCCACGGGCAACAATGCGTATTCCATTCTCATGTCCTCCCACAAAGAAAATGAAGCATGGAAAGAGGCAACTGTAGTCGAGGACCGTAACTTCCGTCCTCAAAATCCAATGGTGGACGGCGCAAGGCCCCTTTTACAAGATACTGCAGGGTATGCCTATTGCTGTCGACGCGTTCAAGTACGGTTCGATTCCTGGTGTAAACGCAGTATTTCTTGACGTACGTTGACTTTATATAATCTATAAACTACCCATATATTTATGATTGTGTTTAGCCATGCACATAGTGACCATTATACCGCTCTCAGCAGCACCTGGAACAGTGGACCCATATATTGCTCGGAAGGCACCTCGAACCTTATTATCCATATGCTCAAAGTAGACCCCAGTTGGGTGCACCCTCTGCCCATGGATGTTCCTACCGACGTACCAAACACTAGCGTACGCGTTACACTCATTGAGGCAAACCACTGCCCTGGCTCGTGCTTGTTCTTCTTCGAGGGAAGACAGACAGTGGATGCAGGCGATAGCACGTTCAAGTCGCCTTTTGTCGGCTCGACAAAGATTTTTAGGTATTTGCATTGCGGTGATTTTCGTGCTTCGCCTGCGCATGTTTTGCACCCAGCGGTGAAAGGGAAGCGAATCTGATCATGTATATCTAGATACAACCTACTTGGATCCTAGGGTATGTCCTTTCCCTTCCTTGTTTCATTAGCTGACCGATGATTGTAGTATACATTTCCGCCTCAGCCACTTAGTCATCTCTGCCTGTGCAGATCTTGCGAAGCGCATCCAAGATGGCGATGTGTTTTCAGATCAGGCGGGCACTATGAATACCTGGATTACAGCTAAGCCCAGTGCAGATAGTAAGGGAAAGGGAAAGGCAATGACTACGAATACTCTTATGGTAGTAGGGTGTGTATACATTTCTGCTGCTGAAAGATCGTTGCTAATATTGAATTCACAGAACCTATTCGATTGGGAAAGAACGTATTGTCAAAGGTTAATCCTCAAATGATATCAATTTTTCACATCTGAACTTCTCTCCATTAGCAATCGCTCAAGCTCTCCAATCCAAAATCTACTGCGACTCTCGCAAAACTGCCATCCTGCGCTGTCAAGCCGACCCCGAGCTACATGCTCTTCTCACTAGAAACCCTCTGGAGGCACAGGTGCATATCGTGCCACTAGGGCATGTGAACCTGGACAAACTGAAGGAGTACAGTGAAAAATACAAAGGTCATTTCAGAAAAGTGGTAGGCTTTCGGCCTACGGGATGGACGTGAGTGTATCTGTAAACGTCGTCAGAGCTTCGCTCATTCCACACTCTCTTGCAGGTTCACCCAACCAGCCGGAACCGACCAAGTCGCGTCAATCGAAACGATCATCTCGCGCGCCCAACGCAACGCATTCACTTATTCCGACTTGCACCAAGGCCGTGGCTCCTCCTCCACGCTACAGGTGTATCCCGTACCCTACTCTGAACATTCATCGTTTTTCGAGTTGACCTGTTTCGCCATGTCGTTCGAATGGGGAAAGATGATCGCGACGGTGAATGTGGGAAGTGAGACTTCGAGAGGAAAGATGGCCAAGTGGGTGGAGAAGTGGGAGAAGGAGAGGAGGAAGAAGGGTAGGGAGTATGTCGTTCCTAGTCGGAAGGATGATTATTGGTGATTTCGTTCTCGATTTATCTTGAATCTTGCTTTCGGGATGGAAATTTGTACCTACCAGCGTTTCATTATTGATATGTATAACAACAAAGATATTCCACGAATGCAAGCATTGTGAAATACAAACTTGTCTTCTACCCGCGATGCACATCGACGCTCAACAAGCGCCAAACAATTACCTTAAGCGCTAAGCGCGTTGTAAGTTTGTCCGATGTTTCCACCAAAACTCACTCATAGCAGCTCCTCTTCCTCCTCAATAGCCTCAGAACGAAAATCATCTGGTGCATGGGCTTCCCAATCATCATCGCGTAACCCGGTTTCGCTCCGGCTCTACAAAGTTCTCGGTACAAATTACGATGATGAATCGACCCGAGAGGCTTTGCAGACTCTTTCAGAGCTCTATGCCAACACTAGCTCTACAAACTCCAAAGGGAAAGAAATTTCAAAAGATGTAAATGGAAATAATGACTTTCTACTGGGAGATGATGACGATGATGAACAACTTGGTACTGAAGAGGAAAAGGCCTCGATCTTGGTAGAGAATACGCCAGGAGAAGCAGCAGTGAGAGCGAGAAAGAATCTCAAAAGAGATATGGAAATCAGGCTGGCCGAAGGAAGTAGGCATTTTCTCAAGGTTCTAAGCCAAGTCGACGAGGTGTGTGTGCGTTTAACGAAGAAGAGTAAACTCTGTAATGAAACCTCTCCTCAGAAACTAGTCGCGGTACAGAAGCAGGTCTCAGCAATGCATATCAGCCTTGAAGAATCCGAAAAGCATCTTCAGCTCACGAATGAAGCCAGTAAATCTCTTCTCGACCGGGCAGGAAACCTACGTGAAGAAAGGTGCGCCATTTTCTGACTATGCATACATTATACTGAGCGCAAGAAAGACAGGAAGTGCAGGTTCAGAAATCCATTGTCTCGTTGTTCTTGGCACGGTTCACGCTTAGCGAAGAGGAAACAGAGGCGCTGACTTCACGCGATGTACCTGTGGGTAAACGGTTCTTCCAGGCTATGGACAAGACGGAGCAGATTCGGGAAGATTGTCGCGTGCTAATGGCTGGTGAGGACGGGCCCACGAAGGCAGGGTAAGTTATTTTGCCTTGTAAATGAGGCAGGTAATTCTTATGGTGGCATAGAAAGGATATCATGGCGTCGACAGCTTCTCAACTCGAACAAGGCTACGAAAAGATCTTCCGCTGGTGTTCCTACGAATTTCTTCAGATTGGACGCGACTCCCAGCTTGAAGTTAGTACAACAATGGGAGAAGCCATTCGTCGACTGCGGAAAAGACCTGAGCTTCTCAAGTATGTCGTTTTTCGCCCATATTTCTCCACATTAACCACCTTCTTTCACAGTGAATCCCTCGCCTCTCTCTCCCTCACCCGACAAACGACTCTCACTTCTTCCTTCCTCACAGCTCTCACTCGTGGTGGACCCTCTGGTCTCCCTCGACCCATCGAGCTTCACGCGCATGATCCCTTGCGATACATCGGTGACATGCTCGCATGGGTGCATCAGGCTATTGCGGGCGAAAGAGAGTTTCTAGAGGCGCTGTTTAGTATGAAGGAGGATGGGCGAATGGTTGGTAGTGCGAGAGAATTCAGAGAAAAGGGGAAGATGACTGAGGAGGAAGAGTGGACTAGGGAGTTGATGGATGCCGCTGTGGGCAAGGTTTGTGTTCCATTAAAGGTGAGGAGATGATTTTTTTTGGTTGTTGCTCGTACGGAGACCCCGTTCCTACTAGGTCCGAGTCCAACAAACCGTCAGGTCACAAGAAAGTGCGATTATGGCGTACAAAATTGCCAACCTATTGCAGTTCTACAAGATTACGATGACGAAAACGATTGGAGACGAAGCGGTTTTATCCACGACTCTGAAAGAGTACGTTTACATTATCTTCCATTCTTTCACTTGAACTAACAAGCGGGTGCAGGATCACCGATTTGGCATACCAAACCTTCTTTGACTCAATCCAAGCGCAATGTCGTTCCCTTGCTAGAGCCAATTTGGTATGCCCATGTTCGCTCTTGTGTTCTCGTTTACTAATTACTCCATCTCACAGGATCTTGACGACACCTCTCTAACGCCTCCCATCCCCATCCTCGACCATGTTCAAATCCTACGTGAGATCATGGCGGTTTACCAATCCTCTCTGGGAGATGAAGATAAAGATAATGAGGATGTGGTCCCGGAAGGCAAAGCCCAAAGTGGCGCAGAAAACGAGACCCAATACGCGAAGGATGCATCTGGCGCTGGCATTGGTCCTGGGTCAGGCTTCCTCAAAATCGGCGATGTGATGGTTCGACCCGCCGTAGACATGTGTCTCAACGCGGCAGAGGCGAAAAAGACTTTACGGCCTGGGTGGGATATGGATGTGTTTATCTTAAATTGTTTGAGTTATCTTTTGGTGAGCCGTTTTCGTTTTGCTCCGGGTTTGGCTTTGCCTCTGTCTTCTTGTGCATTTTACATCCTTGTATTGACTCTCACTGCTTTGTAGAGCGTCTTGGAGCCATTCGGGTTTACGAGATCCCAGCGGGTCATGCTCCAGGAGACGATTGATTCAAAAGTGGAGGAGCTGACCGAGGAGCATGTAAGAATATTCCTTCTACTACTCATATACTATTAATTTTGTTCTTGTAGTACCACAACATCATGGCCGACGCTGGTCTGGACCAAATTGCGTCTTTATGCGAGAACCACGATGGCTCAGTAGGTGTTTTATCTACTGACGATCTCTCAACATCAATAACGTTCTATTCTCACAGGAACCCCTCTCCCACATCCCCGGTATTCAGCCCGCCCAACTTCAATCCGCTCTCGCCTCCTTCTCGCGCTGGCTCTCCTCCTCCATCGAAGTGGTCTCGTCTTCGTCTCCCCGTCTATCCCGTCTCACCCTCCAACGGCTACACACGCAGATACATCATGCTGCGTTAGGTAGGATGGCCAAGGCGTATGGCATGGTTTGTGAACGGGTGAGGAGGAAGGAGAATCGGTATGAGGCGGCGGCAACGTTACTTGGGACGGAGAGGCCGTTTGGACAGGTAGGGTTGTTGTGGCAGATATTTGGTTTGAAGGAGGAGGAGGAGGAGGAAGGGACATCTTGAAGGGGTAAGGGATTTAACTGTCCAATGTTTGTAGAATCAGACTATTCAAGGAGATTTTTCGAACCGTGATTTACTGTCAGCTAAGAACAAGTTAAGAACCTTGGAAGCTGTTACTCCCAGATGACATTCGCGATTCACGAGTTCTCGATCTTCTGCATGCGCTCTGTAAAGATACAAACACTGAGTCAATACTTCCTCTATGTAGATTACTTGTGTTAGAACACCTGCAAAGTTACTTGCAGGTGTGATTAATTGTTATTGTCAAGTGGTACGCGCCGAAGCAGCTCGAATCATCCGCGGGGGATATAGGATTACTCCGAACAAGGTTGTTTTCTAAACTACCCCACTGGATTGATGTATTTCGACACTTCTTATTGTTCCTTCCCTCAAAAGAGCTGCCTGCGTCTACCGAATCTTCTCAAGTCACATTCAGGATCTTGGTCTTATTGTATTTAGCTGGGAAGACGTGCTTAAGCCAGGGGAAAAGAACAAAAGGACAATCAAAGGGTGCACTTTGCATCCCGAATTAGCGGGAAATCGTTGGGCGTACAAAAACACAATAGACTTGCCTAAGGGGAGCGTTGAAATGGTATAAAAGATGCAATTTTCTCCCTTGGACCTTATTAGGTTCTTATTCAACCTATATACCGTCTCTTCAGAGCTCAACGTTAACCTACTCATCTACTTGAACTCGCGAAATGGACGCTTTCACTACCCTAGCATCTTGCTCTGCTGCTACTCCCATTGAGGAGGTCGAGACAACTTCCCTGCCTTCTGACAACGAGAGCGGTAGCTCTTCAGACAGCGCATGCGTTATCTCATAGGTCGCCATGGCCATGACTCCATTCTGTCTAACATTATTTTCTGTAAGTAAAGTTTCTCTCAAGATCTCAACGTTTATTCATACATTTCATTTAGATCGACTCAATGCTTTACCTTGGATACATATCCTAGCCTTCCGCCTCTTTTGCAATGGCATGCATATGCCTCATGTATATTTATCAACTTCGACATTTGTACTTTGCCCGCGCCTTTTGGCCGGAGCTTTGATGGTTTTTTGTTGGGAATTGGAGATGCGGGGAATAAAGTAGTGTAGCTGTACAACTCTGGAATCATATTACAGTAATACGTTCAAGTCTGTTTCGAGGACTAAGTCTAAGCAATAGGTAATGTAGTGGTATCACTCGAACCACCATTCCAATGATCTCCTGTCCCTCCAGTGAAGGCTTCCGGTCGCGAAGCTTAGCGGAAACGCCTTCCTAATGTACCTTCGTTGCATCTCTGACCCATCCACATGTACAAAATCCATACTGATGTGTATTCCGTCGCTCCCATTAGTTTCGTTGATCAACCCATGAAGAACTGGATCGACGGAGGAGCTGAGAATGCCATTAAACGGTTCGAGTACGTTATCGTGAGTGGGATATTCCGCTTCAAAATTTATGTGAACATCTAATAACCCCCTCTCGAAACGCCATTGCGTCAAGAAGTGCTGCAAGAGTCGCAAAAGAAGTGATACATCTGTTGCAAATACTTGTAGTTGAGAGAGCCTGGGAAATGACTCTGCACATAGATTGAATACTGTTATATGTTGTAAAGATAAGTATAGGTAGAAAAGAAGGATAATACGCACTTGATGTATCGAGATTAGTGATTGTAAGATGGAGGAGCTCCTTGCCAAGCTCTGAGAACCGGTCATCAGTAAGAGCTGTTTCTAGATTTGTCGCGGACACGGCTAGATAGCGCAAAGAGCGCAAATCCAGGCATGGAGAGGGTAGAACCACCTTCTGAATGAGACCGTTCCCCATTGAGAAGATTCGAAGACGAAGTCGCTCCAGTCTCAGTGGAGGTACACCCTGGGCGACGAAGTCCGAGTTCCATTGGTCGGAGATGTCTTTAAAGACGAGAGCGTTAAATGAAAAAATGACATTTGAACTCAGATAAGCACAGAGTTTTAAGCTTGGGAGCGTACATCGCGATACAACGTAGAATGTCACGATTGGCATGAAACTTCCAATATTTCTCGATGATTAGATGCTCAAGACGCTCGGTTCGGTCCAGGAGCTGTTCGAACACTGAAATGTCAAGGACGTCTGGAATGTTCTGAGGGTCGTTTAACATAGTGAGAGATTTCCACTGGATGCGTAGAAGTCGGAGCTGCTGAAATGGAAGCTGTATGGAGGAAAGCAAAGGATTTATCACCATTTTTCCTTTCGGTGATGGAGGAACAATATGCAATTCGGGTGACCTGCCAGCTACATCCTGTATACAAGATTCGAACGCAAGAGGTGATCTCGGATAGCTGGAAGGTATGGGCAAAAGACGCTTGGAACTTGTTGAAAGAGTCTTGCGTCTGTTCCTTCTCTATTCCACGTACTCTTCGGGGACCTATTCGAATCACCCGGAAGAGATGTAATCGACAGCGAGGAAGCCAAGCTCTACGAACGAGGTTACAAGCTTTCAGTTCGGGGAAAGAATAGCGTAGCTCGTCGATAATGAGCTCGTGAAGCTCATAAGGGAGAGTCATGACGGTTGGCTGACAGTGATGGCGAACGCTGCCCAGACAGGATACATGTGATGGCAACGGTCCGTGCGTATTTTTTTAGTATTAAACCCCTGCTCCTTCGATGAAAACCTCATACTTACCTTGATGGCACAAGCCCCTTCACGTACCCGGGTTTGTGGGCTGTGGAGATCCTTCATAGCACGGCGACCTTGTCCATACAAAGGGTGTCTACGGCTTGTATAGGCTCAGGCTTATGCACCGTCTCAATATTTTCCTGTCCCACATCGGCCACTCTGGCTGGGTGGGCTCTTTTTCTTTGCCAGTTCGCTGTCCTAACCCTAGAATAGGTTTAACTATATGCGAGTAAATAAACAGCTTTGACACACATATCTGGCTGAATACATACAGCTTTGACCTTTCGGATATCAGGTCTCACAGTCCCCCATTGATTGTGGAAGATGAAAATTTTATTCTGTCCTAATATTATAGGCTGGGGTGTTCACGTCTTCTGTAGCTTGGGGGATCAAAACAAATCACAGCAGTGTTTCATGTTGTATATATATTGAACATTTTATGACAATTTCCCGCTACTACTAATCTTGTTGCTCCAGTCAAGCCTTGAGATACTGTGCGACTATGCCAGGGATTCTGTCATCGAGCTTTCCAAAAAGTTCAATCATCTCAACCTATACAGAGCATATAAGTTTGAAAAACTTCTCAAGGTGCAAAAAAAAAATCATACCCAGGTTTTATCTTCGGCCTTCTTTCCCTCATCACTCAACATCCAGGCTGAAATCTCAACCGGTTCCAAGTACGACATGAAGGCACCACGCAATTCTTTGTCCTTCCCACCTATGGCAGAATAGATAATGTGTCGGCTACCTTCTTCTGAGGTATATGCAGATTCATCTTCCATTTTCTTGAACTGTTCAGCTACCTCTCCTACTGCCCACCGACGCAACCCGGATACACAGAAACCTGGACTGAGAGTGACTGGGACGATGTTTTGTGGTAGGTGCTCCGCCAGCTTACGCACGAGCATGACGTTCAGCACTGAAAATTTGCATTGATGAATAGAGTGCAATAAGTAACTTGCAAGGAACTTACTTTTCGATAGGTGATAACGGTTCGCAAAAACCCTTGAGTGGTGATAGATTAACAAGGAAAGTAATTGGAAACTGTTTTACTTACTCCTCAGTCTTACAATATGCCTTGCTAGAAAGCATTTCGAGGGTATTTGGCGCTGCCATAGCATCAGAACCAATATTGGCGGAAAGAGCTGCCCCGCTCGAGACCACTACTATTCGCGGGTCCACGGAGTGCACCTTGGCTGTGTTCATGATTATGGGAAGTAGAAGAAGAACATGCATGGCGGGTCCCAGCGAGTTAACTTGAAGCCTTGTAAATCGTAGCTATCATAGGTGTTTATTACGCTACAGCAGTAAAGAACACACTTACATCGTTTCCCAGCCGTCCTCGGTCGGCACGTAGTTACCGGGTGTGGCAACGGCAGCATTCTCAACGAGAATGTCGAGACGGTCCAATGTCTTGCTAGCTTGAGTGGCAAACTCGGAGATGGAGCTCCACTTGCCCAAGTCGAGAGCCATAGGCTCCGCGTTCTTGTATCCCGTACCTTCTTCAATCTCTACCAAGTACATATTAGCACAGTAGTCCAAATCAGCCAAATCACTCATGCTTGATGCTCTCTTGAGCTTTCTCCAGGGATCTACAGACGATAATCAATTTCGCGGGATTCATGGTAGCAAAGTGCTTTGCAGCCTCGAATCCAATACCACTGTTAGCGCCAGTGATTATGACAGTCTTGCCAGTGAGATCGCCTTTGACGACAGGGGCAAGCACCACCTTCGGCCTGGGTTTTCCGTAAGAA
This sequence comes from Gymnopus androsaceus JB14, assembly GCA_009733575.1. NCBI lineage: Eukaryota > Fungi > Basidiomycota > Agaricomycetes > Agaricales > Omphalotaceae > Gymnopus > Gymnopus androsaceus. The sequence continues at coordinate 31,315 of ML769599.1, forward strand.
GCTGCGTCACGTAGAGGAGCCATCTGATGTTAAAGATGTGGTATCGACGCTGAGGTTTTTATCTCTTTTCGGACGTCTGTCGGAGCTAGCTAGGAGGATGAGTGTCATGCAAATTGCACCAACGGAAGGCTTCCGCTTGTGCAATTTACATGACACTCACGGAAGGCTTCCACTGGTGCAATTTACATGACAATTTACATGACACTCACGGAAGGTGAGCGGAGCAATACCTACTGGTGAGAAGTTAACTTCAAAGACCAACTGACCAAGTAGGAGTTTGCCATACTATAACTCTAATGGGAGAAGAATGCCTGCTTGCGGACAGAACAATCACCGGTTCAGGACTTATTTCCCAATCAATTCTCTTTACAGTGGAAGTATAATTATTCGTTAACGATTTGATTGCAGTAACATCACGGAACCTGCACAACAGTGTCTGCCAGCGGTGATAGATGGTTGAACTTGGAAGGAACGGATTTTTTGTTTGTGTACAACGATTCGCTAGCACCCGGCTTCAAATGCATTGATAGTCTACACGCAATTGAGCAAAGGTCTCAACAGCGTCCACCTCCGCCAATACGCCATCCACCGCAGGGTAATCTTCTCATGACTTTAGCTCCGACGCGTGAGGGCCGCATCACAAATCTAACAAGGTAAGTGGGCATTCAGAAACCTCTCTCGCTGTCAGTATGCACTAAGTGCCGCAACGGTGGGTCGTCATCGGCGTTGCGCATGAGAGGAAATGTCTTGGGAGCGAGGAAACTAGTCAAAGGCTGGGGCTAGGATAGAACTGGGAAAAGGACTCACCGAAAATGGCTCATGACGTGGACGAAAAGTTATTGACTAGAAGTATACAAAGTACATATATCAAAGTGAATTTGGTCCCAGGTCGCACTCACTCAGTCCTATACACGGTGATCGACGATAATTTTGTTCTTTTCTACTACAGCAACCCAGCCCTTTCCCTAACCTCCCTCATAGTCACCTCGGTCCTCTCTCTTGCCTTCTCCGCCCCTTCTCTCGCTACTCGTCTCAGATACCTCTTCTCCCTATGAATCTTCTCATACTCTGCCCGAGTGCTCTTGAACATCTCTTCTATCGCTTCGACGACATCGGCTTCGAGGGCCCCGTGGTTTTTAGAGGCATAGTGCAAAGCTGTAGAATGTAGGGCTGTATCCGCGTCTGAGTCGGTATTGGTATTGTTATTGTTATTCAGCTCGTTGCAAGCACGCAAAATCCTCAGCAAATTCGCGGTCCCCGGTCTCCCCACTGGATCATAAGTATCTCCGAGAATGGAATCGGTCACGGCAGAACAGATTTTAGATGATATTTGAGAGGATTCACTGGGATTTGGAATCGGGGTGGATTTGGACATTTTGGAGGTGGGGTCACGGAGGGAAAGGATGCGGAAGGTTGGGTTGTGAGCAAGGGGATTGGATGAGTGCGGGCGAGGGAAGAACAAGCCCATACTTACTGTTGAGTTGAACAGGCAATGGAAACACTGGCTTTCCTTTGAAAGTGCGATTAAACTGGTCTGCAATATCCCTACAGAGCTCGAGATGTTGTGTTTGGTCTTCTCCTACGGGGACGTGTGTGGCTCTACAATCGTTCAAATACAACAGATAGACCAAAGACATCACACACACACTTGTACAGCAGAGTATCCGTGGCTTGCAGAACGGGATACGTGAAAAGACCCACATTAAGCCCAGTCTCGTCAACTTGAGTATCTCCAAAGTTTTTGGACGCAGCAAGACGCGATTTCCAGGCCGTCATCCTACGCAATCTACCCACCGACGTAAGACAATTAAATATCCATGCCAGTTCGGTGTGGTTGGGATTATGCTCCTGGAAAAAACAACACTCTTTCTGGGATCAACGCCAATTGCTAACAGCACAGCTAGCATGTCCAGCTTTTGCTTAACTAATTCCGAGGGTGATTGGGGGAGCATTATAACGTGCCAGCCGACGATGGAGAAGAACAGTTCATGGTTTGGTTGGTTTTGGAGTTGGAGAGCGCGCCGAGGTAGTTGCCTATATTGGGTACACCAGTTGTCTAGATTCCTGAAAGAATTACGCATCCTCCACTTCCACCGAGTCCGGTTTCGGGTAATTCATGAGATTGAGGTGGTAAAAAAGAGGCGACATTGTTGGAGGCGCTTGGTGAGAAGAAACATAATTTTTTAGCGCGTCTCAACGCTACAACATAGTGCTGTAGTATACTTTTATATCTCCAATCGGATGCACCGCGCACGCCCACTCATTGTACGACACATAGTCCATCCAGAATGAAGAAAAAAAACATCCTCACCCAAAATATTCCCAGCATCATGAAACGCCGAAAGTGATCTACAAAGAAAGCAAAAGCAAAAGCAAGACGCAGGCAGGAAGAGGCTCACTTTACAAATCATCAACATTCATCTTGGCAGCTCGATTCTCCGAATTTCTAGAGCGATAAATATGAAAAAAGCCATTTGAACTCTGATAAGCACAGTGTTTTCAACTTGGGGCATGCACCGCAATAGATCGTAGAATGTCACGATTGGCATGGAACTCCCAATACTTCACGACAACTAGATACTCAAGATGCTCGGTTCGGTCCCGGAGCTGTTCGAACACAGAAATGTCAAGGACGTCTGGAATGTTCTGAGGGTCGTGTAGCATAGTGAGAGATTTCCACTGGATGTGTAGATGTCGGAGCTGCTGAAATGAAAGTTGTATGGATGAAAGCAAAGGATTTATCACCATTTTTCCTTTCGGTGATGGAGGAACAATATGCAATTCGGGTGACCTGCCAGCTACATCCCGTACACAAGATTCGAAGAATATTCCCCGAACGCAAGAGGTATTCTCGGGTAGCTGGAAGGTACGGGCAAAAGATACTTGGAACTTGTTGAAAGAGTCTCGTGTCTGTCCCTTCTCTATTCCACAGATTCTTCGGGGACCTATTTGAATGTCCCGGAGGAGATTTAATCGACAGCGAGGAAGCCAAGCTCTACAGACGAGGTTACAGGCTTTCAGTTTGGGGAAAGAATAGCGTAGTTCGTCGATAATGAGCTCTTGAGGGAGAGTCATGATGGCTGGCTGATGGCGAACGTTGTCCAGACAGGATACTTGTGATGGCAATGGTCCGTGCGTATTTTTTCAATATAAAAACCATGCTCCTTCGTTGAAAAAACCTCATACTTACCTTGATGGCACAAGCCCCTTCACGTACCCGGGTTTGTGGGCTGTGGAGATCCTTCATAGCACGGCGACCTTGTCCATACAAAGGGTGTCTGCGGCTTGTATAGGCTCAGGCTTATGCACCGTCTCAATATTTTCCTGTCCCACATCGGCCACTCTGGCTGGGTGGGCTCTTTTTCTTTGCTAGTTCGTTGTCCTAACCCTAGAATAGGTTTAGTTATGCGGGTGAATATACAGCTTTGACATGCATATCTGGCTGAATACATACAGCTTTGACCTTTCGGATACCCACATGCTTATCAGGGTCTCGGTATCATGCTGCAGTCCCCATTGATTGTGGAAGATGAAGATTTTATTCCGTCCTAATATTATAGGCTTGGCGCTGTTCACATCTTCTGTAGCTTGGGGGATCAAAACAAATTAAAGAGCTTCATGTTGTACAATCTAGCTATAATATATCCTGACAATTCCTCCTACTAATCTTGTTTCTTGCAATCAAGCCTTGAAGCACTCTGCAACTATCCCAGGGATTCTGTCATCAAGCTTGCCAAAAAGATCAATCATCTCAACCTATACATACAATGTAAGTTTGAAGACCTTCTTAAGCTGCAAATAAAACACACCCAGATCTTATCTTCAGCCTTCTTTCCCTCTTCACTCAGCATCCAATCTGAAATCTCCAACACCTGTGAGTACGACGTGAATGCGCCGCGCAATTCCTCGTCCTTTCCACCAATCGCGGAATAGATGATCTGACGACTCCCTTCTTCCGATGTGTATGCAAACTCGACCTCCATTTGTTTGAAACTTGGCCGCGCGCTCTCCTTCTGCATCCCTACGTAGTCCGGACAGACAGAAGCCTGGATTGAGAGCAACTGGTACGATGTTTGTCGGTAGGAGCTCCGCGAGTTTATGTACGAGCATGATGTTTAGGACTGGAAGGTTTGTTAATAGCGATTACATTGCAGTAACTTGTGAGAAACGTGCTCTTTGATTGCTGATAACGAGTCGCAAACACCCTTGGGATTCTCAAATCAGCAAACGTGAAATAGTAGATAATACTACTCAGTTAAAGTGCTTACTCGGGGGTGCAGTATTCCTTGCTAGAAAGTGTTTCGAGTGTATTTGACGCGGCGATAGCATCAGAACCAATGTTGGCGAAGAAAATGACCTCGCTCGAAACCACTACTATCCTTGGAACCACAGAGTGACTTTTGGCCGTGTTCATGATTATGGGAAGTAAAAGGAGAACATGCAGGGCGGGTCCCAGAGAGTTAACTTGAAGCCTGGCAATTGGAGACGGTTGAATGAGCCGCAGATAGATAGTCAGAATGTACTTACATAGATTCCCAACCATCTTCGGTCTGAATGTACTTGCCCATGGTAGCAACGGCGGCATTCTCAACGAGAATATCGAGACGATCCAATGTTTTGCTGGCTTGAGTGACGAACTCAGAGATGGAGCTAAATTTGCCCAAGTCGAGAGCCATAGGCTCTGCGTTCTTGTAACCAGTTTCTTCTTGGATCTCTACACTGACAATTAACACTGTGGATTGAATCTATAGCGAAGGCAGTACTCACGCTTGATGCTCTGTTGAGCCTTCTCCACGGATCGACAGACGATAATCAATCGGGCGGGATTCATGGTAGCAAAGTGCTTTGCAGCCTCGAATCCAATACCGCTGTTGGCGCCAGTGACCATGACAGTCTTTCCAGTGAGATCACCTCTGACTATAGGGACCATCCCTTTCTTCTGCTCTTCTACCATCTCTTGGTAAGTTCGATTACCCATTTTGTTGATGTAGTGAATTCTGTGGAATCCTGTGGTGTAGCCAGCGGATCAGCTCCTTATATCTGCTCATCGTCGGATGCCTAACGGAGTAGTAGTCGAAGCTTTTAGTAAAACTATTTTACTCATCTCTAGAATATTAATGATAGAGCGTAGTAGAAACAGCAACGGAAGGTAGAAGTAAGCGCCCAAGTAATCTAATCTAGACACTTGTTATCTTTGCTTACACATCCACTCGACGAAAAAAGTTGACCCAAACTCTCGTCGCGCGAAACATCCTCGCAAGTCCAAGCAAAAGACGATACCAACATGGTTAGTTTCCCGATAAATGCTGCTAGGAGACTGCTTCGATGATTCTGTCGAGGCTTTGGACGGTTAAATGGGCTGGACTCGGCTGGTTGAATGCGTTCAACTTTGGATGACCTTGCGACTTGAAACTGCTTGTCCTGGAAACTGACTTTTTTTCTCTTTCACTTAGGCCCGAGGACCCAAAAAGCACTTGAAGCGTCTCGCCGCACCCTCCTCATGGATGTTGGACAAGCTGAGCGGTACATACGTATGCGAAAAGATTCCTTCCATTTTGAACGACAAATCTTATCGCAATTCTCCATAGGCTCCTCGTCCCTCTCCTGGTCCCCACAAACTCCGTGAATCACTCCCCCTCACGGTCTTCCTCCGCAACCGACTAAAGTATGCCTTGACCGGTCGCGAGGTTACTTCAATCGTCATGCAGCGCTTGATCAAAATTGACGGAAAAGTCCGAACCGACCCAACATACCCTGCTGGATTCATGGGTACGATTTAGCTGCCTATGTTAGGATTTCTATCTGACAATTATCCCCGAAATAGATGTCATCTCTATCGAAAAATCTGGAGAGCACTTTCCGTCTCCTGTACGATGTCAAGGGCCGATTTGCCATCCATCGTATCACCCCCGAGGAGGCCACTTACAAGCTCCTCAAAGTGAAGAAGGTTGCCGTAGGTGCACGCAGTGTCCCCCACATCGTTACCCACGACGGCCGTACCATTCGTTACCCTGACCCCAACATCAAGGTCAACGATACTGTCAAGTTCGACATTGATCAGGGAAAAATCACCGACTTTGTCAAGTTCGACACTGGTAACATCGTTATGATCACAGGCGGTCGTAACATGGGTCGTGTGGGTGTTGTCGTGCACAGGGAGAAGCACATCGGAGACTGGGATATTGTGCACGTCAAGGACTCAATGGACCGAACGTTCGCAACCCGGTGAGTACTGTTCTCTCTGTAGTCGTATCTCCTTCTCATTTTTTCTTCCATCTAGTATTTCCAATATCTTCGTCATCGGTGAGAGTAATAAGCCTTGGATATCTCTTCCCAAGGGCAAGGGTACCAAACTTACCATTTCCGAGGAGAGAGACCTGAGGAGAAAACGCGCCTCCGAGCAGTAGATGGTTTACCATACGCACTTCATTCTTTCTCGTTATCATATGCACGCTATGAATGTATGGTTACCCTCAAATGCTGGTTTCACGAAAAAATGTATGCGCTTCTCCCATACTCTCTGTCTTTGTGGGATTGTCAAAATGTTAAAGGCAATGACTATGCATCTGGCATCTGTAATTTTCGTGTTATGCGGCGCATCTACGCATCAACTAATCGCATATTCCTTCATTTGCCTGCAGCAAAGGAGCCAAGGTCTACCAGTTGTATAGCTGGTTCGTCAAACCTTTGCGTCTGATCTAGCAACACCCAATAACCGTTGCTTTGGAGTGTATTACTCCTGGCCTGTTACTACCTCCAACAAGGATGTCTCGAAGTACTTGAAGCCAGCGCAAATTTGTGGCATAAATTCTTGAGGACTGGATCTAGGAGGCATGCATACTCTTAAGCTTCGGAGTGCGTTGCTTATGGAAATCACCCAAGATCAGACCGAGTTTTAACCCAGTGTTGGATATCCTGTATAGTAAATCTGACCAACCTGTGGATCACATCTACATATGATGATTTAAGAGCTGCTCTTTCTTCCCATCTTGATACATCTTCCACCTACCGTCGTGATTTTTCTTCGTGAGGCACTTCCGTTTTCCCTTTGTTGATAGATAGATTACCGCACCACAAGGTCCCACCAAGTCCCTTTGTCCAATCAGATCTATTTGAATTGAGCTCACCAGATACTAGGGTTCAGGAAGCTGAGGTTCAGGAAGCATTTGGATGATCATGATGTAGTAATTTAAAGGTGCCATGGTCAATGCCCCCAGTGCTTCAACTGGAAGGCTTGGACGCTTGATTACTCTGTAAGTCAACAGCAACCAATTCAATCTTGCCAGAACCTAATTCAAAAACACACCGCTACCGCAACGATGTAGATCTGCTATGTATGTACATAGTGACTTTCTGATGGATTATAGAGTCGGATGATTTGGGGCCTGCCGTTTCATCACAGTAATTCCACTCCTCTTGTATCTACTACTTAACATGTAAGCAATCTTGGGCGGGATGATAGGATGCATTATTCTGTATTTGCTAACTACATATAGTGGTCAAATGCAAGAAGAGGTTCTCCTGCTCCGCATAGCAACGTCAACTGCTGACTCGTAGTGACACCCCGTCGCCCGATTTAGGGTTAGGGCGGCAAGCCATCAGAATACAAACAATTGTAAATAAGGGTTAACAGTATATAAACCCGCTATCCGTGGCATTAGTTCCCATCATCATTATCATGAATCATGATGGAACATTTTGGCACAGGCAACCAGTAAGTGAGGCATTCTAGTAGTTTATGCCACCTGTGATGACACTTTTAATCATGGTAGATATGAGCAAGGAGGCGCTTATAGTTATGGTGGCAGGTAGGATACTAGTTGGTATGATAGAAGCTATGTTGATAATATTTTCTCGTTCAAAGTCAGTTTGCAAATTCTTCCAACTTTGGGATATATGGTGGCACCTTTATCAATGCACAAGATTCATCAAATGTTACTATTCAATGTGAGCTAGTTTTCCTAGTTGTATTTTTCAATTTGCAATTTGACTGTGATTTAACTTAGCACATGATCCAATACAGAAAATCAGGGACTGGCTTAAAGCACCAGATTGCTCTACCAATTTTGACACAGCTGCCAACAAGAAAACTGCAGGAACTGGAAGTTGGATTATTGAACATCCAAAATATATTAAATGGAAAAATAATGGTGGTTTGCTGTGGATTCAAGGTAAAGGTGAGTGGAGCTAATTATGGATGCATGAAATATTGTTCCCAGTTATTGATATATTTTGTTAGCAGGATCAGGTAAAACAGTCATATCGTAAGTGGAGCCATCTTACTCTACAAGAAATTAGTAAAAGTTAAAGAATTCCTAGAACCACAATCATAGATCACCTGTGGGAAAAGTCAAACATTGTTTGCTTCCACTATTTTGATTTCCGGGATAACACAGGAGACAAATCTGGTTATCGAGGTTTTCTATTAAATATGCTGCAACAAATGGGAGTGAATGACCAAGAAATTCATCCAGCATTGCAAGGGTTGTATAGCCAGTGTAAGAGAGGTCATCAAGTTGGTCAGCCTCGCAACTCGCAGCTGGAAGATACCCTGAATAAAATTATTCAACAATCCAATTCAGTGTATATTGTGCTGGATGCCTTGGATGAATGCAACTTACAGGATAGAGCCTATGTAGTGAAGTGGGTGGCAAACATCTCTGAAAAAATCAAAATTGCTGTTACAAGTAGATATTTACCAGAGAGCCAAGCAGGCAATATTGGGTTAATGATTCTATTGGACAGTAAGGGGTCCAGAATTGAAGAAGATATTTCTCTCTATTTGGAAGATCAAATGGAGCTCCATTTCAAAGGGGAGCTGAAAGCCAAGGTGTTGAATACATTGAAGGCCAAGGCTCAGGGGCAGTAAGCATTTAAAATCTTACCATGAATGAATTTATCCTTATATCAGTAATTATTAGATTTCGCTGGGCGGACTGTCAGGTAAGGACATTGGTGCAATGTCCAAATGACAAGGCAGTTATTCAGGCATTGCCAAAGCTACCTTGTGACTTACAGGAGACATATGCGCAAGCTATAAAGCATGCAGAGCAAAGTGAATATGCAACAGATGCTCATCATCTTCTAATGTGGCTGACATTTGCCTTTGAACCATTAAGTAAAGAACAAGTTTCAGATTTTCTTGCAATTGACTTGGAAAAGCAGGAACTGTTTCCAAGTGATGGCATGACCTTGAAAGTAGAGCTTGTTATCAACTCCAATCTTGTGACTGTTGGCACAAATAACATTGTGCAATTGGCACACACCTCTGTGAAGGAGTTTCTGATAGCCAAGGCAAGTCTGGATCAAACAAGTGGATTGTTTGAAATCAATGAACGGCTAGCTCATGCATCATTGGCCAAAGCATGTATCATATATCTTTTAAAATCACCCAGTGTGATAAGAGAAACAAGTTATATATCTTCTAAGTCGCAAACATGTTATTATGCAGCAAAATATTGGCGGGCTCACACAAAACCAGTTGAAGAATCAGGTCCAGAGACAGACCTGGACAATTTAACCAAAAGCTTTCTGCAAACAAAAAGTGCACAGTTTCAAGCCTGGGTAAGAATAAATGATAATCATTTTTGGGAGAAGATATTCAACCCACTGTATTGGGCTGCGGATGGGGGTTTGAAAAGGAGCATACATAACTTAATTTTGGGTGGTGAATGTGATATTAATGCAAAGGGAGGAGAAGTCTATGCAAATGCTCTTCAAGTAGCAGTTAGCCAGGCTAATGAGGCCATTGTCCAGCTTCTTTTGGACCATGGAGCTGATGTCAATGCCCAGGGAGGTTATTATGGAAATGCCCTCCAAGTAGCTGTTTCTGAAGGGAATCAATCCATAGTCCAGCTGCTGTTGAACAATGGAGCTGACACAAATGCTCAGGGGGGCCATTTCGGAAATGCTCTCCAAGCAGCAGCATCCAATGAAAATGAAGCAATTGTCCAACTTCTTTTGGCCAATGGAGCTGATGTGAATGCTCAGGGAGGCTATTATGGAAATGCTCTCCCAGCAGCAGTATCCAGAGGAAATGAAGATATTGTCCAGCTTCTTTTAAACAATGGAGCAGATGTGGATGCTCAGGGAGGCTTTTATGGAAATGCCCTCCAAGAAGCTATTCTCAGAGGACATGACAGCATTCTCCAGCTCCTTTTGACCCATGGAGCCAATACAAATGCTCAGGGAGGCTATTATGGAAATGCACTCCAAACAGCTGTATCCAGAGGACATGAAGTCATAGTCCAGCTTCTTTTGGACCATGGAGCTGATGTAAATGTTCAAGTAGGCTATCATGGAAATGCTCTCTATGCTGCTGCATCCAGTGGTAATGAAGTCATGGTCCAGCTTCTTTTAACCAATGGAGCTGATGTGAATGCTCAGGGAGGCAGATATAAAAATGCTCTCTATGTAGCTACATCCAATGGAAATGAAGCCATTGTCCAGCTTCTTTTAACCAATGGTGCTGATGTGAATGCTCAGGGAGGTAAATATGGAGATCCTCTTCAAGCAGCAGCATCAAAGGGAGATCAAGCAATTACACAGCTCCTTGAAACCCATGGAGCTGATGTGAATGCTCAAAGAGGCTATTATGGAAATGCTCTCCAAGCAGCAGCATCCAAGGGAAATGAAGCCATCGTCCAGTTTTTGCTGCACCATGGAGCTCATGTAAATGCTCAGGGAGGTTTTTATGGGAACTCTCTCTATGCTGCTGTATCCAATGGACATGAAGCCATTGTCCAGCTCCTTGTGTTGTGACCCATGGAGCCAATGTGAATGCTCATGGAGGGAAATATGGAAATGCTCTCCAAGCAGCTGTATGCAATGGACATAAAGCCATTGTCCAGCTCCTTGTAACCCATGGAGCTGATACAAATGCTCAGGGAAGGTATCATGGAAATGCTCTTCAAGCAGCTGTATCCAGAGGACATGAAGGCATTCTCAAGCTCCTCTTGAGCCATGGAGCTGAAGTGAATGCACAGGGAGGCTATTACTATGGAAATGCTCTCCAAGCAGCAGCTTCCAAAGGAAATGAAGCCATTGTCCAGCTACTTTTGGACCATAGAGCTCATGTAAATGCTCAGGGAGGCCTTTATGGGAATGCTCTCTATGCAGCTGTATCAAATGGAAATAAAATCATTGTCAAGCTACTTTTGACCAATGGAGCTGATGTGAATACTCAGGGAGGTAAACATGGAAATGCTCTCCAAGCAGCAGCATCCAAGGGAAATGAAGCCATTGCTCAGCTCCTGTTGACCCATGGAGCTGATGTGAATGCTCAGGGAGGCTATTATGGAAATGCTCTCCAAGCAGCAGTATCCAATGGAAATCAAGCCATTACCCAGCTTCTTTTGACTCATGGAGCTGATTTGAATGCTCGGGGAGGCCAATATTGAGATACTTTCCGAGCTCACTCCACTGGAATAAAACCATATATTTAGTTTTTACATGCATATTTTGTGATTTTCACTCGGAAAAGACTGAATGATTGACCGAATGATCAGTTTTCACTCAAAAACTCTGTAATAAGTGGTATTTGTCCAAAAGGTTGTATCTTGGTCTATTTTTACTTGAGCCAAATTGTGCCACCTCCGAGTTGGAGGGAGGTCTTCATTTTGCATAATATTCACCTGGCTAATGGCTTCTACCTGTCCTAGTTGCATTTATATCTCAAATTCCCTAATGTCATCTGACACTCCTTTCCTCCACATGCACCACTCTGGATGCCTACATCACTCACCACTCACCACATGGAATCTAGATTCTAACTATCTGACCAAACTGAGCCTCCACTAACACCATTCAGCTTACCTGTACTTAGCAAGCTCAGTCTATAAACAGCCTTGGATTGGCTGGACCAAGGTGAGGGTCCATGATTCTGCTTTAAGAATTACAAGTACATAAGTTGCTACATCACTACACATGCATGTACTAGTAGAGAGCCATTTCTCTCTCTCTCTTTTCCTCCATTGTCACTTTGTTACAGTACAACTGTTGGAATATCAAAGGTATTTTTACTTTGTACTATCTATGGAATGCTTTCTTGTAGTCTCCACATTGGTATAATCCTTTTGTACTAACACATACATGACATCATACTCTTTCACAGTATCCACCTTGTCTTTCATGTAGTAGCCACAGTCATCAGCAAAACCTGTATTTTGCATTTTGATTCCCACAGGATTACTTAAAATTCCCAGCGCTCCCAGAGCTCCCAGCGCTGGCCAGCGCTTGCCAGTGCTGTCAGAAATATAAAATCATATGTTATTTCCAAATAAGGTAATTTTGCGGCCTCTGGGAGCTTCTGGGAGCTCCCTCCCGCATCGGCCGGACCATCTGAGTGCTGGGACGCTGGAGCGCTGGGAACTCTGGACAGTTCGCTCCAGCACTGCCCACGTCATACAGGTTTTGCTGATGCAGGAGGATAATTCTAGTGAACAACCCCCTTGCTGGCAAAAACCCTCCCAAAAAAGGAAATTTTTGCAAAAGCTAGTTTGGCAACTGCATCACACTTTTGTCACACATGTTTGGGTGTGATTTTTTTTCAATTCTTTTGTGTGATTTTTTTTTTGAAAAAAAGTCAGCTACCACCTCATGCCTCACCTTACTTAAGTTGTAACACAAACTGCTCAGATTCCCAAATAGGGCTGGGGGCAGTATCTGAAATATAAAGACTCCAGACTTTGGGCAATGCATCAGCAAAACCTGGGTGAGCTGGACAGAGCTGGACAGCTCTGTGCAGCACTCATAGCACCCATAGCACCCATAGCAAGGTCCCCATCTGTCCAGAGCTATGGATTGCTATGGACTGCTATGGATCACTATGGATTGTATATTTCACGGCATGTTGTCCGTCAGCCGTTCAATTCAAAACTAAATATATCCTTGTTTCAAAATCACTTCCCTCACTCGGCGGTGGCGACACTTGCTGAACCAAAATAATCATAATCTTATAATATTATATTGGCATGTTCATAGTAGTACACATAGTACAATAGTGTGGCAAAACTAGTATAACTAAAGTACTAGTTCTTACATATACTACAGTATGCAGTAGTCCTCACCAAAATATTGGAGACATCAAATGAACCAAGAATGTCCAAAACCAAAGTCGCAACTCAGTTTTGACTTGGAAAAAAATTGGGGAAGTTGCGAGAACGCATCCTGGATGTGTCGACTCTTATATATGGTTGGCGGGAGAGAATGACAGCTGTCAAATGCTTGACAGTTGGTTCGAACACCCAGAAATCCCACAGGAGCTCATAGTAAGCCATAGCAGGCCATAGAAGCCATAGTGCTGTAGAGCACTATGGCTTGCTATGGCTGCTATGACCATTACCCAGGTTTTGCTGATGTGCTTAAGGCTGAATTAAACTCAGATTTAGCAGATCAAATACTAAAATATCCCCAATGTTACCCATTGCATATTGGTATCTAAATCTAAGATATTTAATATCATCAGCCATAAATTGCCATATCTGTATGACTAAATATGACAGATGGTAAGCTGCAAGTTGTAACTACAGAAAGGACCTTAGATTGTTGTATGGGATGGTCATGGCTACCTATAAAAATGCACTGTAATGCTGTACTTTACAGTTATGGTGCAGATCCCTAAAGGCTACACTAATTGGAATACTGCACAAAGAGCAAATCTCTGACCTTCACAAAAAAGAGTTCTGATGCAAAGTTATATGTTGTGACCTCAACTGGGTTGTTAAATAAGACTTGAGCCAAGGGGGTTGTTCAGTAGAATTATCCACCACAGGATGCATCAGATTGAAGGTTATTTCTCCCAACTTCACAAGCAAGCCTAAAGAATGAAAGTAAAAATTACAAAGGACTCAATACCTTGGTAGGTAACTCACCATAAAATGTGCTCACCCCAGATCAATGACCCAAAAAGCTTCACCATGCCCCAAAACTTCAAATTCCTCCCACTCCAGTAATCATAGGACACCATGCTACTACTGTATCATTTCGATTAAGTGCTCATGTAACGCGTGACGGGGCACCATGAACACCACCAAGTTCCACTTCGTAATGTGTAACAGAGCCAAAAAAGCGAAAATACTTACCATATAAGGTAATTTTTTGCGCACAGGCTCTGCCGGCACTTCCATATAAGGAAACTGAACAGGTACATAGCTGAAATCAATGCATAATGCACAAAACCCCATGAACACTTAATCAAAATGATACAGTAGTTAAATACTAAGTACACTCATACTAGTCTGTATTATACACTTCTGGAATCATGGATTGTCCTGGCCTTGATAAAGATGTTGCATCCCAAAATCTACTTCACAATATGGTTTCTGAACCACTGCCATTTGGCACTTGTTCAGCATATCCCTAGTAATGCCCTAGTAATGCCCAGTGGAAAGTCTGTCTGTTAGCCTATGCTACCCAGAGTGCCTATGCTAATGCCACCTGTGGCTTTGGCAATAGTTCATTGGCATCCAAGTGAGAGATGTATGTCAATTTCACTTTTGACATAAACTTGAGACTTGTGAATGGATTGGCTCTGAGAGAAATCACGAAGCCATGCAAGAACACAGATCCTGATTGATTTTCAAAGATGTTTTCCGTGCCACTTGACCATGTTGCAGAAGTGCAAGTGCTGAACCAGTATTCCGGTGGCCCTCCTGGTTGTTTGGACTGTCTATTAGAGCTACTTTCCTAAATAGGAAGTAGCAGCAGTAAGTCCACACAGGACTTAGTAGAACAATCACATGGATTGATGGGAGGAAAATGGTGGTATTACAGGGTGTGGTACCTAGGCTTATATACAGTCCTATATACAAATAATATATCAGGCAAGTGGCTACTGTGCATATGGTAAAGTGGGTACTGTGAGATAGTAGATGGATACGGTGAGAGCAAGAGTGGAGACTGCAAGACAATAAATGTGGAGTGCATGGGATGGTGATACAAACTGAGTGGATACTATGAGAAAGTGTTCCATGAATAGATAGATGAAAATACCTTTGTATATTCCAACACTCCCCCTCAACCTTTGCAAGTCCCATCAAGGGGGATCGGAAATCAAAATTAACAATATCATCCCTGAAAGTTTACAGGTACCATGATCATGATCCCAAATTAGGAAATCCCACAGTCCGGTGCTACCACACAGTGCTTTTCATCATTTTTCTTTACAATTTTGCTGCATTTTGTGTTTTATGCTTCTAATCCGACTTCTAAGTACAAAATATAACAAATTATGTAGCACAATAATAGAAGCTTGAGTTGTCAGAGTGGCGGAATGACTCATGGCAGTGCATGCGTGATTCTGAATGGTGCCATAGTATTACACACATTTTAGTATTTCACTTGCAATTCTTTCAGTTCTTGCTTAAACTTCAAATGGATTCAGAGTCTCAATTTTAAGGTCTATTAAAGAATTTCTGTCTATTCAAAAAATTGTCTACTAAGGATTACTGAAAGTTAAAGGTCTTCAAATGTTTTTTCCATCTGAAAGTTTTAGTGCTTGCAGACTGGGTGAAGGATGATCATAGATGTTTTCAGAAATTTGGCTGTCAGATCCCACTTGAGTCCCACAGATGCAGCAAAGTGTTTGGCTTTCATCAAAGGTAAGGCTTTGGTGAAGATGTCTGCCATCATGTTTTTGGTAGGGCAGTAAGTAAGACAAATTTTCCCTTCTTTGATGACATAACAAATAAAATGATACCAGATATTGATGTGCTTGGTCCTGGCATGAAAACAATCATCCTTTGCCAATGCAATGGCTGACTGGTTGTCTGACATGATAGAAATGGGATGAGTGATAGGACCAACAATTTCCAATAAAAGGTTCCTAAGCCAGATCGCTTCCTTTGCTGCATGGGTCAAAGCAATATACTTGGCTTCCGTGGTGGATAAGGAAGTTGTATCTTGTCATTTTGAAGACCAAGACACTCCTCAACATAAAAACATACCCAGAAATTGTTGGAGATAGAGCCGTATTGGGCAATCGAGCCGTACGCTCTATCTGGTTCCGTTTTTATTTAGTATATGCGCTTGATGCGCCGCTTGTTATTTTACAATATCTTCTTATCAGTAGATATGATGCATACAATGCATAGCCTAGATAATTCAACTTATCACTAGATTAGGTATATATATTGTATGGTACCTCTGAATTTATTCCCTGCGCGTTTGCTAAGGGCTTATTGCTATTAGACCAGAGTGAAGTCACCGTTTCGGACTTTATTCTAACAGAAATGGCATGTCAATCCTCTCTGTAAGTCCCCAAACTCAAAAGAGATATATGTACATCTAGTAACTCATTAGGTTACTAGTAAAAATACATTCAGGTAAGTAATTCATTAAATATTTGACCTTCAAGGCCATTAAGGCCGTATCGCCTCAGAATTTTTGCAGACGGTTACGACCGCGTTTTTGACGTTTACGGGAAGGTGGAAAACCCTATTCGCGATCTCTAGATCCTGTCTATACTAAATATAATACCAAAAATACGGTGGAACTAGTGCTTTGGTATTCAAAGCGGTTCATCATTCCATATACAGTAAATTAAAGCTCAATGATGGCGTTGAATACTGAATGCTGTATCTGCTTGGCAGGCATTGAACCACAGCAACGGTCGCTAGAAGTACTAAAATGAAAGAATAGGACCCCCAAGAAGAAGCGATAAAGAGTGTAACGGAGGAGAACGGAGGAGTTCGTGATGGTGATACAAAAAATAACCAACTTGCAAAGGACGCTCCGGTCCAATCGTAAGTACAGTAGTTGTATCCAGGCGGATCGTCCACTGGACGATATAAGCCGAAGGAGCAGCAATAAATCATCACTATCATCTTATTCCCTCAAGGGTGGCGGGCCAACCCCAAAAGCAAAATGGGAAATATCCAAAGCTCCAAGAAAGAGAGGGCAGCTGAAGTCCGTGATGTTCACATGAAGCAGGACAAATTCCGCCTGTCCAGCATAAAAGCATACACAATGCACACTGGTATCAATCTAAATCCAGTCCCTCTCCCAGATCCCCCTCCTGGAGCTGCATTGCTAGGATCGCATCAGCAAAACTCGTATTTTCGCTGGAGAAAACCCATTCATTTGGGACATCTCTGGAGCAAGGTACCCTATTCCAGAGACCTCTGGAGATCTCTGGAGAAAATTGACAGTTTTTTTGACAGCTGTCAAGCTCCAGAGATCTCTGGAGACCTCCAGCGAAAATACAGGTTTTGCTGATGCGCAATCCAAACCTCTTCCCCGTCTCGTACCGGCGGGGGCGGGTTTGAACCTTTTAGCTTCATTTGCATGGGGATTCTTTCACTTTTCCACAGGACAACTCGAACGACCTGTTTCCTTCCCTCCAGTGTTCGAAACTTTTTTTGCTGGCCCTATAGCATCAGGCCTAGGCATATTTTCCGCTGCATGCTTCAGAGTTGCAATCCAACAGCGCGCTGGTTACGACCTTTACGGGCGGCTCACTGGTGAACCTGGCATAGACATAGACATGCCTGGAGATGGTGTCCTGATAAAAAATATCATCAGTACTGTGGAAGGAGCTAAAGGACACATGAATAATCATAACGCAGGGTTCTTCCTTTGGCTCCAAATAACCGTACTCGATGCTTTGGCGAAGGCAGCATGGAATAACATGCTTCGTTCTAGCACCCGGACGTCAGCGCCACTCGAGCAGATGGCTTGGTCCTTGCTCCTGGCCATTCTCCACATACCGTACTTGAACTTTGCCAGGCTGGCAGATGCCGTACGACCAAAGACCGATTGGGCATGGTTTGTACAGCAGGAGACTATAGCTATATTCATGGCGAACGCAAAATCCTTGCGTCAATACACTAACGGGACTTGCTTCGGTACCTTTCAGGAAGAATTCCATAGATGTCGTGTTTTCCTCTTGGAAACACGGTTATACCACGTTGAGCTAGTAACAGATCGTGGTGCTGGCGCCTTTCCGGACCTAGACAGAGCATATGGAAGTCAACTCACCAAGTCGAAGGAAGTGATCGCCATGGCGGATTTACCTCCCTCGGTGAACCATGCTAAAGGGAGTGTATATGCCGCCTCCTTGGGCGGGGTAGCAGATCTAGAAATATCAAGCAGCACAGACCTGCCTAAACCCAAGTCGGGAGAACTTTGGGGTGGTACGGGGATGCAAAGCGTTTTGATCCACCACATTGTCAGCGGAGCCCTACTTGGCATTTCCCTCACCTGTGGCATCCTAAACTTGCAACCCAACATCAAAAACGACTCTCTAGCGATCTTTGTGTCTGTGCTACACCGAATTGCTGCACCTTTAGCGGCGGCCACTGTGCTGTGGTCATCCACGCACAGTTTGACGCGTATATCCGGAAGACTCCTGCATAATAAAATCTGTCAGCATGGCATACATCTGCTCGAATTGCTGTCGATTTCTGCAGGCTCCGAGGGTGTGTATACGTCCACAACATATCGTACCGCAAAGGGTGCCGCACTGTGCATTTTCCTATATGCGTTAAACATATTGTGAAACACGGCAATGTCATCTGTGCTTCAGCCTGACATGTCGATTGGGCTTCAGTTTGGTAGCTTGGTCATTCACGGATATCTATTGCATCCATTCACCGCTAGCGCTGTCTGGGTCTTGATTCTTGCAATGGACATCATATGCGGTCTTCCTGGCGATTTGCGCGCACGACGATGGGTAAACTGGGGTTGGTTTCTGAGCCCCAGCAATGTGATACAATTGATGGCCGACACCAACTTTACGTCGGAGCAGTTGGAGGGAAGCTGCGGTGGAGTGGTTACAAAACGACTTGGGGAACTAGTTGTGTGTCTGCGCGAGACTCCTACAGGAGATAGGATCGAATTGCTAACCAAGACGGACGAGCGGATGGCGGAGAGTCGATACCCTGATATGTTCAAGCAGTATGCTTGAAGTATACTGCAGTAAGTATAAGCTGTACATACATACCAACATAACATTCTTTTTCGTATACGATCTTTTTGTACTTTGAGAGGCGAGAAACCGATTGTTGAGCTTTACGACTGGGTTCAGTTTTCAAGGTCAACGCGACAATTGCACAAAGTGCGATCCACTCGATGAAGCACTTGTATCGAAGCCACGGGGGCTGAGCAGGTTTCTGGATGCGATTATGTAGTGCTGGTCAATCGAGGAAGTATCTTGGGCGCAGACCAGAAAGGAAAGGGTGGATACAACGAAATATTCCATTGAACAAACAGTCTCTAGCCTCTACATAATCTACAGTGGGATCCACTAGCCCTCAAGCAATTCTACGGAAATCATAAGCAATCTAATAGTAAGAAGTATTAGTTGCGAGTTTTAAAAGACAGGAAAGATGGAAAGTGTCAGAGAAAGCGGAGCCCGAAAGCCCGAAGGTAGCTGAGATAACTTTCTGCAGTGCAAACGCGAGCCAAGACGACTTTTTGTTTGCGTAAAGCCAAATGCCTCAAGCATCATTTATTCTAGAAGAAAACGAAAAGGGAACTCACCAGTATCGTGGACGGAAAGACGGAGCAAGATGAGGTACAGAAGCAAAAAAAAATTAAAGCCAAATTTATCCAATGTCATGTGTTGCCTTGTTTGCCTTCTCACGTGTTTATCCCACACCAACACACCAACGCCAATCATCAGATTTCTACAGCTCAGCGCACTCTGCTCATTCGACAATACAGGATTCGAATTCTGTCTAAACAATGTCCGACCAAGCAGCTCCGATACCCTATCCTCTCTATTCTGACGTTGGGCACTCCCAACAGCCAATTGCTAGCACATCTTCTGCTGCATCACCGGCAGTCGGAGCAGGAGCAGGAACATCGGCAAATGGAAACTCGCAGCCTCAGTCGCGACAAGCAGCCGAAGACGCACGGAAAGACCGAACGTTGGCCGAGTTTATGGTCATGTTGGACGAGTATGAGCCGTTGGTGAGTTGCTCGGCTTTTTTTCTTGTTATCCTTGCGTGTTAATCCGATCATAGATTCCCAACGAAGTAACAGACTATTACTTGCAAAAAGTCGGATTTGAATGCGAAGATCCTCGTCTGTAAGCTTATTCTATACATCTCCATTCTGCTTTAAACTCATGTCTGTTCATCAAGTAAACGTCTTCTTTCCCTTGCCGCACAAAAATTTGTTTCTGACATTGCAGGCGATGCCTTCCAACATGCTCGGATCCGGACGAACGCATCTTCTTCTGGGCGGTCCCGTGCGAACCAAGCTTCAACTTCATATGCGTCTTATCCATACGGTGGGGCAGGTGCTGGTGGTCCAGGACTGAAAGATCGAACACGGACAACTTTGACGATGGATGATTTGAGCGCGGCGTTGCAGGAGTATGGGATTAACGCTAGGAAACCAGAGTATTATTTGTAGAGTGTGGACTTTCTTTATGCTATTGTATTTCTTGATGCTGAATGAAAATATATTCATCCAGCCAATTTGACAAGGAAGTAGGAAAGGTATTCTGGATCATGAGAACGAAGAAGTATAGATACAATGAAAGATTTAAGACATCCACAATACATCTCCAGAAAGCAAAGACAAAAGAAAGAAAAAGGTATATCATAGGCTTCAGAAAGCTTCCGCCTGGCCTCCATATCGTTTCGGAAGTTGTTTCTCGTCGATTTCCACTAGAAGCGCCTTGCCAATGGTTGAAGGACCAGACCCTACAACAGACATCTTTGCCAGCGTAGCTGTAGGCAGGAGGGGCTTGAACAGCCAGAAGATCCATGTCATGTACGAAGGCACATTGATAAAGTATTTCTTGTGCTACATGGATTCAAATCTGTCAGCGTATGTCCAGTATAACTCGTATGATGGCATACCAAAAGCTCAGGATAATGACCGCCGAAAATGCTGCTTGCCTCGGAAGCAGCGTTCTTCGAATTGGCATCACGACTTGTCATTGAAACGCCTGCATAGTCTAAGAGAGAGAGTTATGTCACTCGTTAACTAAGGCCATGTTAAGAACTTGCCATGGACTTGTATCATCTGGTCGACAGTCTCAAAGTCAAGCAGTTCAATACTCTTTTCCATAAAGGCAACGCGCCATCTGAAACAAAAATTCAGCAAGACGTTGAGACCAGGAATCCTTTACACACCTCAAGAACCGTTGGACATCCCCAAACACGACTTTCAGATCCTGGTTACCGCCGTATATGTTGTAACTGAGGATGTAAGAAAATTGTCAAAGAAGATAATTGCGAATGCACATACACGACCGGTCTTCCTTGTTTGTCTTTCCCATAGATGTGCCCGAGCTGCCCAAACACGTCTTGGGGGAATTCTTCCTTGCAAGCAGCTTCGACATCGAATTCGTCGCGCCAACGTAAGGTCGACACAAACATGGTCTTTGCTTCGCTTACGCTCAGATTCCTACGAGCCACAGTTCAATGCCTGCGTCGGATACCTTGGAAAATGATAGCCTACCTAGCTCGAAGGAATTTCATAAGCACCACACTCACTCGAGCGTCGAGGAGGTTGGAAGGATCTATAGTGACACCCCATAGCTTCAGGACAGTGGTTGTGGCATCACTCTTGTCAGGGTAAGCAGAGGCTAGCATTTCGGGGACTTCTTCCTAGTGGCTAGTTAGTATTTGTATAATAGAGGTATATAGACTAGACTTGCTCTAAAAGCCTTCAAAGCATCCCATTCCTTGTCCGTGAACTTATCTGTCAAGTTGTTTCTCGGTTCTTCCAAGGGTCTTTCGACTACCGGCTCATCAGTGCCTACAGTTGGAGGTGGGAGCTCTTCTGGCTGGGCCACTGGAACTGTAGCTTCAGTTTCAGACATGGAGGTCAGAAGCAAGTAACGCGTTGACTCCGCAGTGCGCCAATACAGTTACTGCGCGCTTCCTCATTTTTCTAGATTATCTTATCTTACTTTTATTTTGCGGACCGCATATCCGGTCTAAGCTTGGGCCTTCTTTCTTTGAACGATCACGCTAGGCAACCTCTTTGTCCTCATACCGAAGGTCTATTCGTTGATTCACGCGCAGAATCCTATAAAATGCCTCAATTTCAACCCTGCATTTACCCACTCTTGTTCTTTTTCACCTTCATTATCCAAGTATGATGTCCAAACACGCTCAGCTTTCAAATGCTCCTGCCAGCCTTCGGCCGGTATTCTATACTGACGATCACACTGGGAAAACCTACACGATTCATCCTCGTTCCCCGAGTGACTACCATCACCGCGCGCAGAGCTATGGCAAGGAGAACTACCAGGCTGGTCATCCTCAGCGTGGCTTTTCCCAGACCCAAATGCCTCAACAGAACAATTCTATGGTGCCAATCTTGATCGCTTGTTTTCAGAAATGAAACTAATACGTCTTTTAGTTGAAGCAGCCCTTCATGTACAATCCGACGGGCTACAATGTCAGTCACAGCGATCCACATGCTGCTCGTGTTGGTGGTCATGTACCGCAATCTCACCTAATGCCACGCAATGCTGCTCTCAATCCTATTGCTCAGCGGTATACCGTGCCCGTTGTCAGTTATCAGGGTGGCCCTTCGCAGCAAGATCGTCAGGCCGCGGGTGCCACTGAACGTGCAACTGTTTATCGTCCCACTCCCAACTTTGAACCTATACACTCCTTTCATTCTCGTCCAACGGATCGAGTATCGTACTCGGCGGATCCACGAAACGGCGAGATCGACCCTTACCTTCTCGAACCTTACGCGCTCTGTATCCAGGGTGGACCATCGCTCGACCACTCCTCTTCACGTTTCTCGCTCATTCGGGACAGCTTTATCAATCATGAATGAATTTCATCCAAGTCATGGTTCTTCTGCTGCTGCTGCCATGCAGACAAGAAACCTGACTCGCACCCAGGGCGCTCGTGCGAGCATTGATTCTGGTCGTAATCTACGTATGATCAGAACAGTGGTTTATTCGACGACGATTCGAGCACTGTGCGCGGTAGTATCGGTACTATAACACCTAACTCGGCACGAATCAGGTCTACTCGACGTTCAGTGGACCACCGTATAGATTCACGCCAGATGATATCTACGAATAACACTCATGAGGAAAGTGCAGTGTTACAGAGACAACATCGTGTTTCTAGAGAGGGACGCGGGGGCCGGACTCGAAAACCTATGGATGGTGATTACGCACACTTCGATTCCTGGATAGACCAGCCAGAAGAAGGCTCTGATATCCGACATCATGCTAATTCCGTCAACGCTGTCGAACATGTAGGTTCACGTTCTCGAGCTGAATCCTTCAACGAATACGCAGCTGTGTCTGTCCCTGATCATCTTATCCATCCAATTGATTTAATCAAGTTGAGCGATCCAGGCCCTCAGCTCGAGGAGACTAGTGTATGCTATCCAGATTGCTTCATTTGCGGTCTTATGCATTTAGATGTGATGGAGGTTCGCTTACCCAGATCTCAAAATCTGTGAGTACATACTCCGCTTCTATCTCATCTTAATAATTTACAAGTTTGCAAAGTCCATGGCTAGAAGCCGCACTCCTGAACGCTTCTCTTTACTATCATCCAAGAGAGTGCATCAACTGGCTCCTATCTCAAGCACATAATCCTGACGTGGTGGTGTATATCTCTCGCTATCTAATCAGAGCCGTCTCGTGCTGGTCTCCTGAAGCAGTTATACTGGAATTCTTCACAAAGCTGGTCGAGGATATACATTCGTTTCTATCAGCCATCAATCGTCTAGGTGACTTTTGTGAAGATCTAGTTGTTGAATCTGGACATACTCTGAGGAAGATTTTTTCGCTGGTGAGTATCATACTGTATACAGCTGGGGAGCCACAGCCGATTTTCCCCCTCTAGGATGTTCCTCCCGGAACCACTAATACGCGACATAATTACCTCTTTGGTATTGGATGGAGGCAAGCATACTTCTTTGGCGGTCTGTTTAGCTTGGATTTTATGCCAATTAGCTACTTCATGGCACATCTGTCGTTTCTACTTGAAGGCGCTCCGCATGTCACTCGCGTTGATGCTATTCGAAACATGATTGTTGCAGCAGGGCCAAAACTTTGTCACCCGCACAACGTTCGAGATCTTGGGGACTTTATCGTGAAACTACGCAGAAAATACGTGCTGCCTGCTCCTGGAGGTCGATTCCCTGATGTTTTATTCGCAAAGGAGGAAGACAAGCAAGACGTTTTCGAGCGAGTTCGATCCGCGATGAAGGTGCGTTCCACCAGCAACTTTTTAGTAGCTATTTCTCACTGTGTTCGGCTAGACCATTGAGAGCAGAATCCATATGTGGAGAGTGAAATCTCTTTAGCAGGCAGTATAGATAGATCACTGACACATCTTGAAAGTGTTGTCAGCAGTTCAGGTAAAAATCCTTTACGGGCTATGTACAGTAGTATGTTTGGATATTTCCAGGAATCAGGAATCAGTACTTATTTGGAGTGAATGTGCGGGTTTCCTGTCAAACATAGCCTGTAGGCCATATGATATCATTGAAATTGCATTCACAATTCACGAACGTTTGAGTG
Source organism: Gymnopus androsaceus JB14 (assembly GCA_009733575.1). Taxonomy (NCBI): domain Eukaryota; kingdom Fungi; phylum Basidiomycota; class Agaricomycetes; order Agaricales; family Omphalotaceae; genus Gymnopus; species Gymnopus androsaceus. The sequence goes on from ML769599.1 coordinate 55,778, forward strand.
AACTGTGACGTACACAATTTTTGAACACAGTATGTGTATCTCTTGCAAAGGTAGCTTGAAGGTAGTCTCTTGAATCTTCCAACGAAACCTTTGGTAAACGGCGAAGATTTGGAAGAAGACATGGAAGCTTTCGGTTGGCGCCTGATTTCGCCTGTTTAAATTTGAAGCGATCTAATCTTATCCATCGATTCAAATTTTATGGCACACGACTATTCGCAATTGAAGAAGAGGCTTTGCGCCTCAACTCCACCCTATTATTTTCATCTCCGGGTAGCGAACGTGTGCTACATAGTAAGCGGCATATAAAACCGCTCTTCCAGTCAATTGACGATTCAACTTTCCGCTCCACTAGCACTGTAACCGGTATCGACTCTGTCTCTGTCCGATATGGCTCAGGATACAGCTCAGGAAAATGAACGAGATCAGGCTTCAGTTCAGGGAAGCGCCCCTCTCGAAGAATATGAGCTTGCGAATGGGAGGGCTCCATACTTGCTCACTATGACCGAGTTCAAGCTCCTTGGAATTGCCGGGGTCGGGTTTTTCTTGGACGGTCAGTTTTTTCTTCACCGTCGTATACACCAGAATCTTACCTGGTGTCTTCCGTAGCATATGATTTGTTCATTATAAATCCCGTATTGACCATGCTTCAATATCGCTTATATGGAGGAAACTCCCTCCCTGCGGGCCTTCATGGCCTTGCCAACGCCGGAGCCAATATTGGAAGCGTCATTGGACAGTTCACATTCGGGTACCTAGCAGATAGCTTAGGTCGTAAAGCCATATACGGCAAAGAGCTTATGCTCATTATCTTCGCCACCATTATGTGCATCACTGTTCCCACCGGCTCTCTCTCCCCCAATTCTTGCCTCATCTACTTGGCTGTTTTCCGTATCATTCTAGGTATCGGCGTGGGAGGAGATTATCCAATGTCCGCGTCTGTCACAACCGACAGGTCGAATCTGAGGAAGCGAGGTACCATGCTTGCATATATCTTCGCGAATCAAGGTTGGGGCAGCTTTGTCGGCGCTTTGGTCACTATCATTGTCCTTGCCTGTTACAAGCACGTTATGAACGACGAGGGCGAAACAAGTAAAGTTGATGGCGTTTGGAGGATTGTCATTGGTGTTAGTCTCATTCCGGCCTTTGGAACGCTGTACCAGCGTATCACTATGCCAGAAAGCAAACGGTACATGGAAGCAAAACAAATGACGGATCGCAATTCAGAAACGGACTTGGAGAAAGAGATTCGTGTAATAAAAGAGGCTGATCAACATTCGGAGGGCATTTCTGGTTCATCGTCTGATATTGAGGAGAAAAAACGGGCAGTGCGCAATGCTCACCCGGGGCATGATGATTCTCCCGAGGCCCTCGCAACGAAGAAGGACAAGGCAGCAGTTCAAGGGAATTCCTCGCATACTTTTCCGAATGGCGCCACGCTAAAATTCTCATTGGAACATGTAGCTGTTGGTTTTTCCTTGATATTGCGTACGTGTTTGAGCGCGTTAAATCTTGTTCAGTGTTGAAATATCTCTTTCTAGCTTCTACGGAATTAACCTCAACCAGAATGTTGTTCTAACGCAGATTGGCTTTGCGGGGAAGACAGGAACTGATTGGGAAAAGTTGTTCAATCTGTCGACTGGTGATATCATTGTCACTGCTTTGGGGTTCGTTCCCGGTAAGTGAAGAGCACTTTTAAAAAATCTTGCGTATTCACGGATTTCCTCAGGGTACTATGTTACCGTCCTCCTCATCGAAAGGTTGGGTCGAAAGTGGATCCAAATTCAGGGTTTCTTACTTGAAGCACTGTTCCGTAAGATTCTCTTTTTGTTTGCTTTCGACAGAACAACTAATTTTCTTTCACTTAGTTGCTATTCTCGCTGGCAAGTTTCAACACCTTGAGCCATGCTGCATTCATTGTGAATTTTGCACTTCTCCAGGTAGATGCCACCCGTCATTTTCGTATGTCTTTCCAATGCTAATTTTATGTCCTGTAGTTTTTCTTCAATTTTGGAGCCAACGCTACGACATATGTAGGTTTTCTCAATCCTTCCCATTGTGGCGCCACTAACTTGTCCTCAGTGTTATCCTGCAGAGGTCTTTCCTACCAGATTCCGTGCGTTTGCGCATGGTATCAGCGCCGCATGCGGTAAAGCAGGTGCCATTATTTCTTCACTTGCGTTCAACTCGCTCAGTGAGGCTGTTGGTACCCCTGTCGTCCTATGGAGTACGTCTATCGATCATGTGCCGTTTCTTCAGCTTATATTGTTCATAGTTTTCTTCGGGTGCTGTATTGCGGGCGCAATTTGCTCACTTCTCCTTCCTGAGGTGAAAGGACGTGATCCGGATCTTGTTCTAGCTGAAGAGATTCGGGAGGCAAGAGAAAAGAAGAAAGTTTTGAAGGGCGTTTCTTAGTGTCATCTCCTAAAAGTACTCTGTAATTTCCTGTCCCTGCTACGGACTCGCGACGTTTCCCCCTTGTAATATCGAACTCTATATATCTTATTTACTTCTGTACTGCTACGAAATTCGAATCAAAACGCGTTCCAATACTTAGCGTCTGAAACGCCCAGGGTGGCCATCAGTGGCTATTCCGACGGTCCGTGGTCCGCATAGCCCGTGTCGAAATAGGGACGCAGTTGGACATTCTTCGTTTCCCTCATTTGCGTAAAAATTCGGTTATCGCAAGCTCGGACTTGCGACGTCCTATTTATCATCTACTCTCTTACCCGATAATTCGTCCAACGGAATGTATAAACCCTCGACCTCGGAATATGGGTCGCATAAAAGTCAAGGGTTCGGATTGCCCAACGGAAATTCTTGGGGGCATACTTCGATGCTCCCTGTAAACGAGAAAAGGAGAGGCAGCGAAGAAAGCAATGTCCTGAAGAGCGTCACTTCATTCGCTATGGGTGCCTTTTCCCTGATAAAGAAACAGATATCGCGGTCTTTCTCGCAACGACAAACCAGCAGTCGACCGATGACCAACTCTGCTTTAACCAGCATTTCCACCAACCTTACTTTTATCCTACTCTGTGGCCTCTGGTATATGACTTCGGCATTATCGTCTAATACTGGAAAAGCTATCATGAACGAATTTCGCTATCCCATCACCCTCACCTTTGTACAGTTTGGCTTTGTAGCCTTTTACTGTTTACTGCTCATGTCCCCGGTTCTACGGTTTTCCAAGTTGCGCTCACCAACAAAAACTATCTTGAAGGACACGATCCCCATGGGTATTTTTCAAGTCGGAGGTCATGTCTTTTCAAGTATGGCTATCTCTCGTATCCCGGTTAGCACAGTTCATACGATCAAAGTACGTGCTTATCGGTTTGGGGTTTGTATCGTTAAACTTATGCTTTGCTGCAGGCATTGTCCCCCCTTTTCACCGTCACAGCCTATGCCTTGCTGTTCGGCGTAAGCTACTCTGCCAAAACATACACCTCCTTACTACCACTTACTATCGGAGTGATGCTGGCATGCTCGTTCGATATTTCGGCGTCGAACTATGTTGGGCTCCTGTGTGCTTTCGGATCAGCCCTTGTCTTTGTCTCTTCCAACATCTTCTTCAAGAAGATCATGCCCACAAACAGCGGAGGCGGACTCTCATCCCAGTCTTCGCTGAAGCTAGATAAAATCAACCTACTCTTCTACTCTTCCAGCATGGCATTTTTGCTCATGGTCCCAATATGGCTTTGTTATGACTTGCCGGTCTTCCTATCTTCATCCGACCATATCGCTCATCCCTCTCATGGGCATTCAAATCCACACTCGGTGACCTACTACTTCATCATGAACGGCACTGTTCATTTTGCGCAGAATATCATTGCTTTCGTCATCCTTTCTTCCACATCCCCTGTCACATACTCGATCGCGTCCCTCATTAAGCGCGTTGCTGTCATTTGTATAGCGATCGTGTGGTTCAACCAGTCCGTACATCCTATCCAGGCGTTCGGTATATTACTTACCTTTGCCGGACTGTACATGTACAACAACGCCAAGAGCGACGTGGAGAAGGGTGAAAAGAAGATGTTGAGAGTAGAGGCGGCCAATAAGATGATGCTGCCTTCCACTAGGGCAGATGCACGAATGATGGCTGGAAACGAGACTCCCTCGGAATCTTATTCGATGCCGCCTCACGATATGGCAATAACCTCGGCTACTGGTTTGGATTCTCCCTCTGTCATCCACGGTAGACCTCGTGCACCTTCTGCAGCTTCACACCTTAACACCTATAATCTATCTGTGAAAATCACACCTCCCTCGTTGAGTGCGAACCGTTCGCCCAACGATCGAATGTCATCCCCGACCGATTCGTATCCCTCACCACCGCCGTCTTTGGATTCCCCGCCGTCCCCCACGGTCCCGCTCCAAAGCACACAAACAGGAGAGCTGTTTGATATCTCAGCGCATTCTAATAGGACAATTGCCGTTTCATAAGTATTTATTCTTACATCTATCACATATATCCCATAGACCTTTCAAGTTGTCCTGTCCTAGTTTACTAGCTGGAATGGAATCAGAATTCGGAAGTCTCTAACCATTATTTTTACGATCTTTGCACCTTACATTCTTTGTAAAACTACATACATATCTAGATATTTCTTACCCAAGGACGAACTTTGAAAACGGATTCTGCGTAAGCGCGTGACGATGATACATCAGTCTATAAGCGCGCGCTTATTTTTCATCCCCGACTCTCAAACGAAGTGCAGAGAAAGGGCCTTGTCTGCTGCGATCGAGCTTCCCACACTCGAAAAGGCCGCATTTAGTTAATCGGTCTTCTTATCTTGTAAATTTATAAGCAGAATCTGTCATTTCCTCTGACTGTCCCCCTATATATGGCTTATCTTGACGGGTCAGCGGACCGGACAGTCATACACTTTCTGTCATCTGTGTCGCAGTTCAACGGCTGTTTCAAGCCGTGGCCTCTTGTTGTTTACCACTTCTGACCCACAGCCGCTGGTATTGACCATTATTGACTATCCAATGCAATCTCTCAATGACCTTGTTCATTATCTGAATTCCGAACCCTTGTGGTCTTCCCAATAGACTGTACAGCATGACACACTCTTTGCATTGCCTTTAACTGAGCTCAAGCTTGTGGTACCGTCTACCCACCGTGTGTCTAAGGAGTCTGCAATTGACTCTATCCTATGTGCTAGCAACGCTATCCTTTCCAATCACTTGCATTATATTGCAGCAGCAGATGCTATCAAAACTTATTTTGGTTCAAACATTGCACTCAAATTCCACCTCTCCCTCCCTCCTGGTCAACCTGTCCATACCTCAGCACATGCATTGTGTTCTGCAGCTAATACACAATTTATATCCGCATTTTTGGCTGCACAACCCCAGAGTGATATTAATTTTATGATCGAAAGGCTCCCCATGAAGACAATGAAGCTGGGTTCTGACAAGCAGACATATTCATCGACTTCCCAATACAGTCTCGGTAAAGTTCAGCGCAAAAATATTTACGATCTTCTTGCTGTTTGTTTCCAGTGCAACTTCCACTTACTTTTTACAATGGATTCTTCAACGCCAATACAAAAACTCCAAATTAAGTATCCAATCAGTTGCATGCTAAAAGACATACTTAAAAAGCAAATTTAAGTCAACCTCTTTCAAGAATGCCCTTCATCATGCCAGAGGTGAGTCAGACAGTACCGTTTGCTTTCAACTTACCCATTATCAGAGCTCAAGCAATGCTAAAAAAATTCTGAACATCGTGGAGACGCATCAGCTTATGCAACTAGGAGATGCAGTGCACAGTCTCGATCTGCTGCGCATACTGGTGTCTGGTTTGTCTGGGGCAGGGAAGACCCTCGTGCATGCTATGTACAAATCATTTGAACGGAATCACTGCAAAGATCTTCTATTTGCGACTTCTTCTGTTGCTGTAACTTGGATCTCACATGCTGGCAGACTCGTTAACAACCCCGCCTTCAAATACCTTATTATCAATGATGCCACCTTGTTCAACATCTCATCCTTAATACTTATCAAGTTTTTGGGACATGCTTGCTCATGATGAGGTTAGCATCATTGTCCTGGGAAGTTTCGAGCCACTCCTGTCCGTGAGCGCAAGGAGTTTGTATTTATGTGGAGGTATTTCCTTTGAGGGCCATTTCTTGCACTTCCAGAGATTGCAACTAGAGCAGGACAAGGTTTTGCGTGTCTGGAGAGAGAAGCTGGAGAAAGAGATGCGTTTGGAGGCTATTGTCCGCCGTCTCATTAATCTGTTGATGAATTCAAGTGTGGGCCGTCTCCTCCGTTAGGATGCTTAGTACCCATTCTCGTTCACATAATTATTTAAGTGGTTATCTTTCTGCTGGTACTCAAACTTAGACCGCTTGTAGACTGCTCTCATTATTGGGTTGCTTAGTAAGCACCGGACTGGGAGTCGGGGACCTGCCGCTGCACGCGGCGCTACAATACGTTACACAACTTACAACTTACAAGAAAGGCGGGTCCTTCTGCTTTGATACCAATATGTCGTCCGAATCGGATACTATTGAACCATTCCAGGAGGTCAGTCGAGCTGAGAATCTGGTGAATTTAGATACTGAAGCTCGACAAAGTCAGAGGTGTCGGGTGATAATGGAACGATGTATATCTTTCAGTGGTTGTCTTCGACAGAGAAGAAAGCAGCCAATCTTCCAGCAGTGCGTTCTCAGATGCTCTATCTTAACATTCCAAGCTGACCAGCACTTAGGATCAACTAAAAACTCAGCAAGCCGATCTTGAAGCTACTCTCGTCAAGATCATACTTGCTCCTGCTCCGTATCCTGCCCCAGGACGCGCAACAAGGAATGTTGTTGCAAGATGCTTAATCGCATTATACAGCCGCGGAGAGACTAGAACGCTGTTTGACACACTACAGGCTTTCATGAAAGTCACTTCGGATTTCAAGACAGTGGACAGAGATGTATACAAGACGTAGGCTGACTTCATTTACAGAGATTTTCTTGGTTTAACTCTACCTGTAGTGCAGCGTTCTCTTGTGTTGGAGATTTAATGGCTGTTTATGGGGCCCAGGTGCGCGTCTTAGAGTTTCTTTAAACAGGAGAGTGCATTGACGTCCTGCATAGTACATGTCATTTATGGCGGAGATCATTATTGTGACCCTAAAGACTTCAAAATCGTCTAATGTAAATCCACGTCTCTTCCCGGATAGGCCGATCTCATCATATAACTATTCCGCAGACACCTTTGCTCAGATACCACGCTCTCCTAGCACTCAAAAAATCGCTCGATGCAGCCAAACGTGCAGTCTCGGAATCTGCGTTCAAGGATATTTTGAAACAAATGAAGTCGTTTTAAGCGACAAATGTTTACCTGTTGAACGTGCCGCTGCAGACGTGAGCTTTTCTCATCTGAACTTGGGGTCTAATACTGAGGCTTTTCCAGGTTCTAATATCGTTATTTTCCGGCGCCGATGGTCGTGTTCTGACCTCAGGCGATGTTGATTCTATACTAGGCTTGGCGGTGAAGAGTCTGGAGGGTGCAGACCAAGCAACGCGTCAATCGCTTGCTCGACTTGTGGGTCAAATACTTGCTTCGACTCAGATCGAACGAGCGGTTCCAGTACCCGAAGTCGCTCAGAAGAACAAGAAAGACGCAGACGGGAATGATGACGGTCCCAGTTCACCTGTGCAGGCAGCAGCAGAAGTTACCAAGCCAATGTTGACACCAGCCGAGATGTTCAATCATCTTTCCATCCACTTCAATAAGCCCAACTCAACTCGGAAATTCCGAATTGGTTTGTTCGACTGTTATGTCGCACTTCTGAACAATCTCGGAGCGAGCTTTGTAGAGACCAGCTATGCTCTCATCGTCTCTCATTTCGTGACGGAAATCGTGTCAAACCCCCGAAACAACACTACACGCTACGAAGTATTGCTAATACGCACTCTGGTCGGAATTATCCTTCGAGATCTCATCGGTGTTAGAATGCTTAGCGAGCAGGGGCAGATTGGAGCAATTCGAGAGCTGTCCACCGCTTATATCAAACGTTGGCCCGCGATGATGCCTGGTCAGACCGCCCCACCATCCTCAGTACTAGTGGTTGTTTTGAGGGAGGTCGCAGGTTTATTGCAACAGCTTGGGAACGCGCCTCCTCCAGTCCAAGATGCCCTTGGTGAACCCTTGGTGACCCTTCTTGGACATCCAAGCCATACAACTCGTGCAACTGCGTCTTGGGCACTTCGCTGCTTCTGTTACTCTACTCCGCTCCGTCTTCCCAAGACGGTCATAACAGTCATCGATATGCTACAACGGGATCTGACTTCCATTCTTTCACCCGCCGCCCCATCTGACATCGATTCCAGGACGCTGGGTCATGCGTATGGCCTCGCTGCTCTTGTTTCTATCATCCGAGAACGGCCATTGTATGTTTCGTACGATGTCAGCGCCAAAGTTCTTGACATGGCCATTCAACTTCTCAGACGCGCTGGCGAGCATGATGTCAAAATAGCCAGTGTGGAAGTTGAGGTTTCTTGGATCCTCATTGCATCTTTGATGTCACTTGGGCCAAATTTTGTACGGCCACATCTCCCCCAGCTTCTCGTCCTATGGCGTAACGCACTCCCGAAACCCACGATGAAGGATTCAGCGAACAATGCAGGAAGGGCGTTGGGTGAATGGATGTTCCTCCTGCAAGTAAGGGAAAGTGCCTTGGGGGCCATCCATTGTTTCTTGCAGCACAACACGACTCTTGTTAATCTTGATGTTGGCCGTCGCATCGCTTCTCTTCTCGGAAATGCTCTCTCTTTCGCCAACAATTTTGTCACCTTGAATATCGATGAAGCACCCGAAACTCAGATGCCGAACGTACTCAAAAAAGGTCTTACTGTGAAGGGCAGAGAATCTTTGCTCCGTAGAAGAGTGTATCAATGCTTCTCCATTTTAGGGTTCTCTGGAATTACCGAATCTACTCAATCCACCCTCCTCCAATCGGTTGTCAGCTTATTCGCCAGTCCCGAAGGCTACACCGGGTCATCGGTACAAGCTGCTATTGCTACCTCATCAGGAAGTTTCACCAATGTGTGGCAAAGTGTCGATGGGTATGCGTATGGAGTCACCTTCACAGAGGTTGCGGATGATAGTGTCGTCGCTAACGATGCTGCCGTGAATGGAGGTGACAAGCTCAATCGAGATACAGTCGAACTCGCGATTGATACTTTGGTGCGTGTTCTGCGTCCAATGCTCCTCTTTTTTTTTTTCGAAAACAAATTTTTCTGGATAGCTACGGAAGCCCGTCCTCGCTGGATGTGAACACGACCCTCTCAGTTTATGTCAAATCGATGTATCGAGCAACGAGTATCAGATGGTTGAGCCACCGCCTCCCGCCACCGCTGTCATCGACTCTGCCATAAATCTTTTTGCAGAGCTGCTTCCACTACAGGACTTGACATCTATCACTCGCACAATAACACAATTACTCGAATCTGTCCGCTCCCCAAAACTAGAGAAGAATGTTGGTCGGAAGGCTGCAGTGCTAGTCAATGCTGCAATCGCTCTCGTTCTTGCCCTTCGATCAGCTACCACCTCACATTTTCGTGAAAGCCGCGATACATTTGGCAATTCGCAAGTCACTAATCTCTTGTCTTCATTTTTGATGGTTCGTCCTTCTATTCTATATAATTTGGCACATTTATAAGACGTTTGAATCAGGAAACTCTAATTGACGGTGACCGTGCCCTGCGGTCAGCAAGTAGCGAATCCATTGGGCGCTTAGCTAGTCTTGCGGGCACCAACTTCCTCACGAGTCAAATGAAAACCCTTTATGAGGAGGTTGTGAAAAACCGGGACCCATATGCCCGCTCTGGCTGTGCCCTTGCTTTCGGGGCTGTCTACGACCATGTTGGAGGGCTCGCAGCAGGCGCGGTGCTTAAAACCACTGTGGGTGTTCTCATGTCATTGAGTAACGATCCGCATCCTGTTGTGCATTTCTTTGCTTTAAATGCCTTGGCGCGCGTCATCAATGCCGCCAGTTTAGCATATTCCTCGTATGTGTCGAAGACACTCGGTATGCTGCTTCAAGTATATTCCACCGACTCCCACGAACCCGAGGGTGGTTCTTTGTCCAATGCGAATCTCAGTGGTGACTATCCCGCTTATCCTGTGGTCTGCCAAATCATCGACGCTGTAATCACCGTCCTGGGTCCTGACATGCAAGACTCTGTCATGACCAGGACATTGCTTCTAAATCTTGTTCGCAGTTTCTTCTTAGAGGATGATCAAGGCGTACTTGTGGAAGCGATTAAATGCCAGCAGCATTTCCTGATGTTTGCCCCGGAGCATGTCAATATTCCAACCCTTGTCAACAGTTTCCGCGGTCATCTTTCATCTTCCCGGCGGCCTTTGAAGGTTGCATCCATTAATGCCTTGTATCAGCTTGTCCAAAAAGATGCACTAGCGATGTCAAGGTTAGGCGGAGATCGCTTGGTAGAGGATCTATTTGGTATGCTTGACGATGATTCCTCTGTCGAAGGAGTCAGAAGCGTTATCACAAGCTGGCTAGAGCAAACTGTTGTCTACAATCCTTCGGCGTGGATTGATCTCTGTCAACGAATCATGTCGCGAACTACTGCGTCTCAACAAGTTACTGATGCGGCCAACTCGCGAGACGATGAAGGAGAGTCCTTAAATGCTGGAAACCAGGAAGGAGGCCGGAGCGGTCTGACCTCTCGATGGAGGACGCAACTGTTTGCCTTGCAGTGCTTGCACCACATATGTGCGGTTGTGTCAAAGAGTGGTCGGAAAGAGCATTTGGATATCAGCTTCGCGAGAAGCAGGGATATACCGACATCTGGCTTGTTGGTTACGCGTGTACCCGATCTCATTAAGATGGCGTTCACCGCTTCTACTGCATACGTTACGGAAATCCGACTTGAAGGTTTAATTGTACTTCGCGATGTCATACAGGTGTGTTGAGACTACTATAATGTTAGCAAAGGCTAACATTCTATGGCGTTGTCTAGATCTTTGCCAAGTCGCCCGATCCCGCTTTCGAGGATGCACTTCTACTAGAGCAGCATCAGGCCCCCATAACCGCTGCGTTAACACCTGCGTTCTCCGCCGACTCCACTCCCGAAATTTTAGCATCGGCAGTCCATGCTTGTGCAATATTTGTTGGGTGTGGAGTGGTTAAGGATGTATCAAGAATGGGCCGTATTCTCAAACTATTGACCGCTGCTTTAGAACAATCGAAAGGCGAGTGATCAATGTGCGGAGGATTTCGAGTTTCCTTATGCCCAGTCTAGATTCGAAGATGGTTTCCCTTGGTGAAACAGGCGAGCTTAGTCCGAATGCTTCTGCAATGTTGAGAATATCGACACTTTCGGCTTGGGCTCAGTTGGAGGTGGCTAGCTTATCAGCAGGCTTATCTTCTCAACGTGGTCAAGCCTTACCGAGCAACATTGGCAACTATGTGGATAGCAGCGTTACGCGATTATGCGAGCATTCGAATTGACTCTGAATTTCTTCACGACACCTCATCTGCCGCACTAGATTCCACATATTCGAGTCTTGGTAAAGAGGTGCTGCTGCCAGTATGTCTCCTTTGTTCGTCGTAGGCGTACTGCTTCTAATCAACATTTCAGTATTACATGAACTCTTGGTCCATCATTCTGCAGGCAGTAGCGTCTGCCATGCAAGCCAAAGATCCGTTTATTATCGCTGCAATGGACGGACAGGAACATATCAATGATATTCCCCACCAATCGGGACCACGAGAGGAACCTGCCACTTTCTTCTACGTTGTCTTTGGATTGGTGTATGAGGCACTAGCAGCAGCCTCGACAGATTCTCTCGCCAACTCGACTACCCGCCAGGCATCACTTATCGCTTCTCTCCAAGCCCTGAAGTCACTCGTGCGGCCGGAGTACGCTGGCAAGGCTATTTTGGACTCCACAATTTTTGACGAATTCATTAGTGTGTGCTATCGGTTGGCAATGACGGAGTCCGCACCCATCCAAATACATTTAATCGAAGTAATGACTGTCTTTTCCGCCAGTCAAGGGTCAAGGTAAGACCTTCCCGCAATCGAGCTGCTTGTCGCTGATTGGCATTTCCTGGATCAGCGCATCGGAGACCATGTCTTCTAGTTCCCCTCAGTCCCACTGTCTAAGGATATGTGCCCATATTTTACGACATTCGACTTCTCACTCCAGTGGTCCTGCCATTCGTAAGCTTTTTGGATCAATTTTCACCGTTCATCCACTTACATCGCTGTAGAGGGTGATATCGCCGATCGTGTTAAAATGATTCTGGCGGCATTTTCAGCTTTCGCAACGGTGGCAGCGGCAACCACCAGTACGTTCCGAGAAGATGTTCGAGCTGTTGGAATTCTACTTTATAGTGGTAAGTTTCTAATATTCCTGCTCGTTCTTTCTTTCCCTCATACTTTATATCCCACAGAGATATTGAAAGATGAGTCAAATGAGATAGATCTGGCTGGACCCACTTTCCCTTCCCTCAAAGTACTTTTGGACCTTCCTTTTGCGTCTGCTCCAGATGCACGCGATAGGTATCAGAGATTAGTCCACGGACTTTTATCTGCATGCCTGCTCAATATTGACGAAATGAGGTAGGCACAGTTTACTACCGATGTGGATTGCGGCTAAAATTAACCTTGCGCAGAGGTCGCCAGGGTGTCGCATGTACAAAGAAAGTGAAGAACAACCTGTTGGCCGCAGTGTTAATTTTGACCACAATCCCTTCAACCGTGAAAATCGGTGAAGCTGTGGTGGAACATTGCTGCTTCCTGATATCTCAGAAGCTTCTCGAGACGAATGAGGTACTTGGGAGTTTTCCTAACGTTCTGTCCAACTAACTGAGAGCATAGGTATCCTTGACTGCTGCACACTGCGCGAGGACACTGATTGCTGCATCGGCGTCAGGCAATGTCTTGCTCCGTTGCTGTGTGAAAAAGCTCATGCCTGCTTTGATCGAATACATCGCGAAGATGGTACCGCTCGTTAGCGACGGATCCATCTCTGAAAGTCACGCCACAGCTATCAATGAAGTGTGGAAGGCTTTTGCGATATTCTTTGGCTCATTAGCTGAGGCGGCGCGTATGTATAATGTCGCTTTCATCGCATTGCGACGTCGCTCATTTGTATACAGGAACTCGATTGTTGGGCGTCTTGTTACCAACTATCAGTCTTCTCCTTGCCAGTTCCCAAAAATCCTCTTCGCCCGTTGTAGCGCAAAGCGTAAAACAATTACTCTCATATGCAACCATGTCGCCCGCTGCTTTCAAAGAAGCAGCTTCCAAGTTGGATGTCGCTACACGAGAACTCTTGGAGCAGTCAGTTCGGAAAGCTGTAGGAGGAAGTTCACAGGCAGCCAATGTACAGACCTCCGTCAAACCGCAGATATCTCTACGCTCATTCTGATCCACCCCGTCGTATATGTCGTATATGTACCATTAGCTGTAAAACTGTATCTATACGAAATTGGAAGGCAGACCTCATCGGCTAAACGAGCAGCATCACAATAGATCCACTTTCCTCCTACGAGGGGACAAGACACGATCTAAAACATCGCCGCCTGTGGTAGCAACGAATTCGCTTTCCTCAGCTCGTGCTGGCACGCCGAGTAACTTTCTAGGATGCTGGAGGCTATAGGAATAGCCTGTTCCTTGCTAATCTTATCGTCGGAATCCAGAGCAGCCTGCAAGAGTTGATGGTCACTGTCATCTCTAGATATCATCGATAGTGTTGAAGTCCGACTTACCCAGGCAGCATTCAGTCGCAATGGCTGAGCCCTCCAATTTCCTTGCGGTCCGTGTTGCGAAAAACCGGCATGATCACAGATTGTGCTCCAAAAGTTTAGTGATCAAAAAGTGCCCCGCCTCAGCTTTCATACGGTAACCATCTTGCTTCTTCTTCAACTGTGCCGCTTTGTTGTAACTATATAATTTTCGAAATGGAAAAAAAAACCCGCAATAAGTGAGTGTGTCAAGGAACGTCATTTATCGAGAATTGACGCGTAGTCGGTTCGTAGAGAGCTCGAACAATGCCATCTTTGCTTGATTAATGGAGAACAGAGAAACAGAGCGAGAAGATGGCCGAGAGCGCGCTTCAAATATTTCTGAATACCGCATCGCAGATGAGTAAGGAAGGGGCACGAATCTCACACTCACTGTGAGCAAGGCATATGCTGGCCCTATGTGATTCTTCCACATACATACTGGGAAGATATGCGATTAAGGTATATCATACATGACACAGCGACGTAGTACTTTGGAAACCTGCGAAGTATAGCAATGAGATTCGATTCGGAACACCGGGGATGTATACAATGGATCAACTACATACCAACCTCAAAGGGCCATGTATAGCCAAGAGACTGGAATGAACCAGCGGGCGAGTGCCGATCCCAATTTCGTCGTTGTCCTTCAAGCATCGAGATAGGTGAGAATGACGGATAACTCAACGTTCGTTCACCATTTCGACTGATCTCCACCATCGCCGTCCGCTACCAAATGCAGCAGTCTATGTCGAGACGTCCGGAATGAAAGCCAGCTATATCAGGTTGATAACAGAAGGCCAGACATTCAACATCCCGACCATAACGCTAATTGCTGCCCACAAGAACGGTACCCAAGTACTCATAAAGAATCCTCCAGCCTTGTATAAACCTGTCAGGATGTACCCGACTATGGCAGAGGATACGACGGCACCGATGAGAGATAGAAGGAGGAAGGTGAAGAGGACGAGAAGGGCAAACGTTGCTCGGGAGCGACGTGCGTTCTTTGGTCTCTTTTTCCGAACCTGCTTTGTTTGGAGAGGAGGGTAGATATGACCAGTTGTTGGTGAAGTTGGGGACAAGAGAAAGGGATGTGTAGCTGATGTCGGACTTCGAGGATGTGTGGATGGCGAGGTAAGCTGCGAGCGCAAAGTTTCGTACCCGTTATGTATGGGATATGCGCGAGTAACATCAGGAGACATTGGATATATCTCAGCGCCTCCTTCTTTTTCCTCTTCCATCTCGTTTTTGTTGTAGGTTCTCTTTGTCTTTGGAGGCAAGCTCAGGTTGAAAAAATGCATACAGGCCAAATACAAAGAAGATTGGCATGTAAAAGACCAACGTCCAATAAAGTGTGAATCGAAAGACATCTTGTGAGTGAACAAGATAAAAGCCTCCAGGCTGGATAGGATTATGATGCTGAATAAAGAACAACTCTGTGCGAGGATTGTATAAAGAAGGCCAGGACGGGTTCATAGATAAAAGAGATCCATTCTGAGGTGAAGACATGGTGGCATGGGTTCAACGCGGTCACGGTCACACCTGCTAACAATAGCTTTGACATTAATTCAAACTCCGATACCTGGTATTACCCTTGACTGGAACTATTCTGGAGGATTACCCTTGACTGGAACCATCAAGCATGTCTCCAACTACAGTTATCTCTGCCCCCGGAAAGGTGCTGATTGCTGGCGGATATCTTGTGCTGGACCCCGCTTATTCTGGCATCGTTGTTAGTACTTCTTCGCGTTTCTACACTGTCATACAACCCTCGACGCGTGGATCGAACACGGTCCAAGTACGCTCTCCTCAATTCAAAAATTCCACTTGGGAATTTTCTCTCTCTTTCGATCCTTTTCTGACCGTACAACCCCGAGAGGAAAAGTGAGAAATCACATTCTTTTTAACTAGATCTTATTCCTAACTCTGAGTTTAGCACGAGCAAGAACAAGTTTGTCCACCTTGCTCTCCAACACACTATATCTCTAGCTTGTGAGGCTCGGGGAGTCCCAGCCATCCAGGAATCGTTTGCCAAAGGATTGGACATTGCGATAGTAGGAGATAACGATTTCTATTCACAAAGGGCGCAGTTGGCTGCGCAGAATCTACCTCGGACTCTATCCTCTCTCTCTTCCATCCAACCATTTTGCTCACAGGGTGTCACTCTGTCAGAGGTTCATAAAACTGGCCTGGGATCATCCGCGGCACTCATCACATCTCTGGTATCTGCTCTGCTCGTACATATCGGAGTAATTCCCTCCTCTGCTTTCTTAGAAGACCAAGGAAAAGAGCGCCAACTTTCCCATAACCTGGCGCAATTCATTCACTGTTTAGCTCAAGGAAAGGTAGGAAGTGGATTCGATGTTTCCGCTGCTGTCTTTGGGAGTCACTTGTACACCCGCTTCGATCCCACCGTTATAGCTTCTCTAATGGGAGATGACCCTGTATGCTCCTACTAGTTTGTGCTTGCTATCTTTGACAGTGTTATCCTTTAGATGGCTCGGACAAAATCGATCTTGCCGATAGTTTCGTCAGACAACAAGTCTTGGAACCATCGTGTCGAGCCTTTCCGGCTCCCCCCTCTCACTAGGCTCATGCTTGCTGACGTCGATGCTGGTAGTGATACTCCGTCATTAGTTGGAAAAGTTCTTAAATGGCGAAAAGACAACGAAGCTAAAGGTTAATTCATTGCTATCTGATTAGTTGCTGATAACTCATTCCAAGATATGTACCAGCGACTGCCGTATGGACAACTCTTGACCAACTCAACCAATCCTTAGCGTTTACTCTCACATCTCTATCGACTCTTTTTTCCAAAGATCCCGCTAGTTACACCGCCGTTGTCAAATTCATTTCTTCCTTACAACCACTCCAGGTTCGCTTCATTTTTCCCTTTTGGATATGCGTTTCTGATTCCTGGATAGTGGACCGCAGATCCCTCACGTAGTGCTGGTCAAACCGAGGTCGCTAATAGGTTTTATGAAGCACACAACATATCACAGGTATGAACAGCTCTTTTCCTTCTAGGAGTGGTGCACTCAACGTCATTAATCTAGGCAATCCGGAAAAATATGAAGGAGATGGGTGAGCTCGCTGGTGTTCCCATCGAGCCCGAGGAACAGACCAGGCTACTGGACGAGTGCTGCTCTCAAGCGGGCGTAATAGGAGGGGGAGTTCCAGGCGGTGCGTCCTTGAATAACTAACATCAGTATATCTTATCTGATCGTGCACTGAATAGCGGGAGGATACGACGCTGTATGGCTGCTGGTGTGCGAACCTGATGAATGTAGAGCGAATGAATATCCCCGAGACCGCATCGAGCGTGTCTGGAGCACCTATAAAGATCTCGATGTTTCTCCTCTGTCTGCAGAGGAAAGCATGGCAAAGGGAGCTCGTTTGGAATCTATTGGCGAAATCAAGGGATTGCAACATGCAACGCAACTTCTAGTTGGATAATCTCGTTGAAACATCCTTGTATTCTTATTTTCGAATAATTATACTGATCATCTGAATATGGTGGTGTGATCATGATCGCGGCATTGAATTCGGTGAGCATAAAGTGAGCGATACATGTGCATAGACGTGATCATAGAGTACAAAGAGGAAACGAAATATCTATGCTTCAGTGATTTCACGGAGACGTCGGACAGTGCTATAAAATATTGAATCAAAAGAAAATCTAAAAGCACAAAATAACGACATACCTGCGGACTGTGGCTGCTGCTGTCGTCTGCACTGACCACGCACCACCTGCAATCACCTTCCTACACGACGAGCAGGACCATATGCCCACTGCTTGGCGTTTTATGGAGTCCTAGAATAATGTCAGATAGATCATAGCAAAGACGAATAGCAACGCATACCTTTCCACAGAATGGGCAGGTGTATCTCGCATGTTGGGAGATTTCCATCTTTTTGACCTGCTTACGCAGAGAAGCACCATAACGCTACATGAGGAATCGATATTAGTAGAAGTTGGGCCCGAAAATCAACTGCGATACTCACTGTTCCGTACTTTCCTGTGATACCGACTTTCTTTGTGCGTTTGGTCTAGCAGAAAAAGTCAGTTACGAGGCCAAAAGTAGTTTTCAAGTCGCAAGGTCATCCCAAGTTGAACGCATCCAACCAGCCAAATCCAAGCCCATTTGAATCGTCCAAAACCTCGACAGAATGATACGAAACAGTCTCCTAGCAGCATTTATCGTGAAACTAACCATGTTGGTATCGTCTTTTGCTTGGACTTGGAAAGATGTGTCGCCAGACGAGAGTTAAGGTCAACTTTTTTCGTCGAATGATGTAAGCAAAGATAACAAGTGTCTAGATTAGATTACTTGGACGCTTACTGACTACTCAGGAACAAATCTCGTTGGCGTCTACTCTTTATGTAGTTTTATGGCTCCGTTCGAGCTCCGTTGACTTTCTAACTCTTTACATTCGTAGGAACATAGGAACAATGAGTAAAACGGTTTTACTAAATGCCCTCACAAGGCTTGCGTATACCTGGCAAGTAGAATCCGGCGAATACTAGTAAGGAGAAGAGTATAGGATTGACGCAGATTCGTCCATCATTTGGAATTCAGCAGCTACTTATAAAAGGTAGATTTTCTGCCTACTACATCCATCACAAATTCACCCCATATCGTCACTAGCAGCAAAATGGTTAACCGAACTTACCAAGAGATAGGTAGAAGAGCAGAAGAAAGGGATGGTCCCTATAGTCAGAGGTGATCTCACTGGCAAAGACTATCATGGTCACTGGCGCCAACAGCGGTATTGGATTCGAGGCTGCAAAGCACTTTGCTACCATGAATCCCGCCCGATTGATTGTCGTCTGTCGATCTGTGGAGAAGGCTCAACAGAGCATCAAGCGTGAGTACTGCCTTCGCTTTAGATTATTCATAGTGCTTATTATCAGTATAGAGATTCAAGAAGAAACTGGATGCAAGAACGCGGAGCCTATGGCTCTCGACTTGGGCAAGTTTAGCTCCATCTCCGAGTTCGCCACTCAAGCTAGCAAAACGTTGGACCGCCTCGATATTCTCGTTGAGAATGCTGCCGTTGCTATTCATGGGAAAGTACACTCAGACCGAAGGATGGTTGGGAATCCATGTAAGTACATGCCAGTATCACTGTGAACGTTATTCAACCGTCTCCGATTGCCAGGCTTCAAGTTAATTCTCTAGGACCCGCCTGCACATTCTTCTTTTACTTCCCATAATCATGAATACGGCCAAGCAGCACTCTGTTGTTCCGAGGATCGTAGTGGTTTCGAGCGAGGTCATTTTCTTTGCTAACATTGGTTCCGATGCCATCGCCGCGCCGAATACCCTTGAAACACTTTCTAGCAAGGAATATTGCACGCCCGAGTAAGTACTTCTAACGGAGCGGTATTGCAGTTTGCTAATATGAGATTCTCAAGGGTGCTAGCGAATCGTTATACACAATCGAAAAGTATGTTCCTTCCAAGTGACTGCCAGCTAGTTCTCAAACCATACTTCCAGTTTTGAACGTCATGCTCGTGCACAAACTTGCAGAACTTCTGCCGAAAAACATCGTGCCAGTTGCTCTCAATCCAGGCTTCTGTCTGTCCGGACTGCGTAGGGAGGTTGAGGGAGAGCAAGCCACCAGGTACAAGCAGATGGAGGACGAGTTCGCATACACATCGGAAGAAGGGAGTCGTCAGATCATCTATTCCGCGATTGGTGGAAAGGACGAGGAACTGCGCGGCGCATTCACGTCGTACTCGCAGGTGTTGGAGATTTCAGATTGGATGCTGAGTGAAGAGGGAAAGAAGGCTGAAGATAAGACCTGGGTATGATTTTTTTTGCGCCTCAAGGTCTTCAAACTTATATTGTTTGTATAGGTTGAGATGATTGAGCTTTTTGGCAAGCTTGATAACAGAATCCCCGGGATAGTTGCAGAGTACCTCAAGGCTTGATCGTAACAACTAAGTTTAGTAAGGGGGAAAGGATATATACAACATGAAGCTTTTGTAATTTGTTTTAATTCCCCAAGCTACAGAAGACGTGAACAGCGCCAAGCCTATAATATTAGGACGGAATGAATTTTTCATCTTCCACAATCAATGGGGGACTACAGCATGATACTGAGACCCTGATAAGCATGTGGGTATCCGAAAGGTCAAAGCTGTATGTATTCAGCCAGATGTGTGTGTCAAAGCTGTATATTAAAATTTACTCGCATATAGTTAAACCTATTCTAGGGTTAGGACAACGAACTAGCAAAGAAAAAGAGCCCACCCAGCCAGAGTGGCCGATGTGGGACAGGAAAATATTGAGACGGTGCATAAGCCTGAGCCTATACAAGCCGTAGACACCCTTTGTATGGACAAGGTCGCCGTGCTATGAAGGATCTCCACAGCCCACAAACCCGGGTACATGAAGGGACCTGTGCCATCAAGGTAAGTATGAGGTTCCTCAACGAAGGAGCATGGTTTTTATACTGGAAAAATACGCACGGACCATTGCCATCACATGTTGTCTGGGCAGCGTTCGCCATCAGCCATCATGACTCTCCCTTATGAGCTTCATGAGCTCATTATCGACGAACTGCGCTATTCTTTCCCCGAACTGAAAGCCTGTAGCCTCGTCTGTAGAGCTTGGCTTCCTCGCTGTCGATTACATCTCTTCCGGGTCATTCGAATAGGTCCTCGAAGAGTACGTGGGATAGAGAAAGAACAGACGCGAGACTCTTTCAACAAGTTCCAAGCATCTTTTGCCCGTACCTTCCAGCTACCCGAGATCACCTCTTGCGTTCGGGGAATATTCTTCGAATCTTGTATAAGAGATGTAGCTGACAGGCCTCCCAAATTGCATATTGTTCTTCCATCACCGAAAGGAAAAATGGTGATAAATCCTTTGCTTTCCTCCATACAACTTCCATTTCAGCAGCTCCGACTTCTACGCATCCAATGGAAATCTCTCACTATGCTACAAGACTCACAGAACCGTGACGCTCCAGAGACTGACATCCCAATGTTCGAGCAGCTCCTGGACCGAGTCGATCGTCTCGAGCATCTAGCCATCGAGAAGTTTGGGAGGTTCCATGCCAATCGTGACATTCTACGTTCTATCGCGGTGCATGCCCCTAAGCTGAAAACTCTGTGCTTTTCAGAGTTCAAATGGTATCCTTCATTTAGCGCTCTCGTCCTTGAAGATATCTTCGACCAGTGGAACTCGGACTTTGTCGCTCAAGGCGTACCTCCACTGAGACTGGAGCGACTCTGTCTTCGAAACTTCTCAATGAAGGGGACCGATCTCATTCAGATGGTGGTTCTACCCTCTCCATGCTTTGGATCTGCGCTCGTTGCGCTATCTAGCTATATCCGCGACAAGTCTAGAAACAGCTCTTGCTAATGAGTTCTCAGAGCTCGGCAAGGAGCTCGTTCATCTTACTATCACTAATCTCGATACATCAGGTCCGTATTCTCCCTCTATTCCACTTGTATGTACTTAACTCTAAAAACGTATAACAGTATTCAATCTTTGGGCAGAGTCATTTCCCAAGCTCTCTCAACTACAAGTATTTGTAGCAGATGAATCGTTTCTTTTGCGACTCTTACAGCACCTCTCGACGCAATGGCCTTTCGAGAGGGGATTGTTAGATGTTCACATGAATTTTGAAGCGGAATATATTGTTCACGATAACGGGCCTGAACGGTTTAATGACATTCTCAGCTCCTCCGTCGATCCAGTTCTTCATGGGTTGATCAACGAAACTAATGGGAGCGACGGAATACACATCAGTATGGATTTTGTACATGTGGATGGGTCAGAGATGCAACAAAGGTACATCAGGAAGGCGTTTCCGCTAAGCTTCGCGACCGGAAGCCTTCACTGGAGGGACAAGAGATCATTGGAATGGTGGTTCGAGTGATACCACTACATTACCTATTGCTTAGACTTAGTCCCCGAAACAGACTTGATACTTCTCCCAAAGGTGATTCAGTTGAACGTATTACTGTAATATGATTCCAGAGTTGTACAGCTACACTACTTTATTCCCCGCATCTCCAATTCCCAACAAAAACATCAAGCTCCGGCCAAAAGGCGCGGGCAAAGTACGAATGTCGAAGTTGATAAATATACATGAGGCATATGCATGCCATTGCAAAAGAGGCGGAAGGCTAGGATATGTATCCAAGGTAAAGCATTGAGTCGATCTAAATGAAATGTATGAATAAAGCGTTGAGATCTTGAGAGAGAACTTTGACTTACAGAGAATGATAATGTTAGACAGAATAGAGTCTATGGCTACATGGCGACCTATGAGATAACGCACGCGCTGTCTGAAGAGCTACCGCTCTCGTTGTCAGAAGGCAGGGAAGTTGTCTCGACCTCCTCAATGGGAGTAGCAGCAGAGTAAGATGCTAGGGTAGTGAAAGCGTCCATTTCTCGAGTTCGAGTAGATGAGTGGGTTAACGTTGAGCTCGGAAGGGACGGTATAGGTTGAATAAGAACCTAATGAGGTTCAAACAAAAAGTTGAATCCTTTATAACATTTCTACGGTCCCTCTTAGGCAGTTCTATTGTGTTTTCGTATGCGCTAATTCGGGATGCAAAGTGCACCCTCGACTGTCCTTTTGTTCTCTTCCCCTGGATTAAGATGTCTTCCCAGCTGAATACAATAAGACCAAGATCAGGGTGACTTCAGAAGATTTCGCAGACAGGACACGGAGGGAAGAAACAATAAGAAGTGTCAATCTGGGTAGTTGTAGAAAACAAAAAGATTCGGGCCTATTCGGGCCTGGCTCGAAGTAATCCCAAATCTCCCGCGGATGGTCCGAGCCGCTTCGACGCGTACTAATCCCTCTTTACCACTCTTTACAATCCCTCTTTGCAATGGTTTCCAGGTCTTTGCTCGCTTTACAATCCCCCATTGTAGATACTCTGCTATATAATATGATATCTTACATGCTGCGTTCATTAGCTCTGCTCCTCTCCCAACCATGTCCGATACTTCAATCCATGCTACCTCAGAGAACGACTGTCTCCAATCCGAAATCCAGGAGAAAGAATCGCATTGTTTCGGATTCTGACGCGGTTCCAAAATGCCATGCAGTGGTGACACCAACGAGGCGTAGATGGAGCTGACCAGAACTCTGAGGATGTAAGTCAACAGCTCACTCTTGGTGCGTACATCGAATTAACTGCCGTATTATTAAGCGAATTGAAAGTAATCCAACGACTTCAGATGATGAACCCGAAAACGAAGGACTTCATTCCTCTCCTGTCAAGGAATATCCGAGCTCATTCGAGGACTCCTCTGAAGAATCCGACTTTGAGTCGTATCCTTATCCAATCAATGTTCATCGCGCTGGAGGCGATACCCCTCAAGCCCCGCAGGATCTGCTCCAACATGAACGTGAATATCATCCTGCGTTGACTATTCAACCTGGAGGGATAACTTACTACGACTATGAGCATTGCAATGTGATACTCTTTATGTCATCTGGAACTTTCTCTAAATTCTAGTTTGGTCTAGCTCGACACCGAGGAACAACCGAGGAGCTTCTATGCAGGAACATCTTCTCCCAGTGAAGAATCTGAGGTATGCGCGAGATTTTCTCTCAAATGCTCCCACTTATCGATATTTTTCTAAAAAAAGTTTGAACTAGAGAAAGGAGGATCCACCTCTCCCACTTCATCGGTGCTGTATTTTCATAATTATCAAATTCCAATAGCGTCGCTAAACCAGGACACTTCAGGTCGAAGGCCAGGTTCCCAGCGCCAAAGCCTGAGAGCAGTAAGTCCTCCTGCATCTGTATCCCGTTAAATCGCTCATCGCTTGTAGCTCTATCATCCACGAAGGAGAGGATTGAAAGGCGACCTGATGACTGCAGGTTTAGCAATTGAAGGGTTTCTTGATGCATGCTTAAATTATTTCATAGAATTATCAAGTTCTCGATATACTCAAGCACGCTGTGTCGATGCTCCCTCCGGTTTATGCCAGACCAGACCCGTCAGAGCTGGGTCCAATTGCTTCGTCTAAGAGCACCGACACTGCTATCAAAAACTACCGCATGCTTCCTGAACAGGTAATTCTTTGTATTATTTCCTGATCAGCGTCGCCAATGATTTTCTCCCTGTTCACAGCTCATTTATCCATTGCGTGGTCCCAGTCTGATTGACCGTCGTGGCGAAAAGGTCTTCTATTTTTCCGGAGGCGCTACGACCCATTGGTTTGGTTACGCTCGACAGCATGCTCTGGTAACTGGGATTAGAGCTCAAGAACATCCAAGCCTGGGGCTCCGTCTTGAAGGTACCTTCGAGGACGCCTACGATCAGACGAGGGAGCTGTTCTTTACTCATGGCGCTGATTTGTACTATGCCGGAAGGTATAGGTGCCTTCGTATTGAGGAGGTCATCGGTGACCACGAAATCACTGGGTACTTGGTATGTTCTACTCGAATCAATGGTCATTATAATCCTGACTGTCTCCCCTCCTATCTTGCTAGAACTATCACATCATTCCTAATACGTTTAAGGCCAAGATGATTTCAGCAGCCGTAGATGCCCAGCCTCCACGTAGCTCCACTGACCTCAACCCGCCTCTGGATTTCAAGGCTATTAAAGAGCTTTGCTCGAAAGGCATCATCAAATTCGAAGTGGTCGCGCTGCAGTGTATGAGCTTTGACCACGAGGTGTTCGTTGCCCTCGGCGGGGAATACAGGACTCCGTCTGTACCTGTTGTGGAAAGGTTTCTAGGAATGCTCAGCAAGTCAATGGCCCATTCCGACACGCCCCAGCTCTCGGACGACGATAGTGATGCGTCCAATCTAAAATTGAAGAGAGGGACTGGATAGGATCTAGAAATGACCTACGAAACATCTCTGTTTGTATCTTTTGTGTTGGCACTTTATTCCAAGTTCGTCGTGCCGTTACGTTCGTGAAAAAAGTGTGAAAACATCCACTGGAGACCCATAATAAATATGTACCTCAGATTAGATATAATACACTAAGTACCTGCCTAAACGTCAAAAGAGCTAATCGCTATCACTGCTGCTACTATCGTCAGAAGAATCTTCGTCTGTACTACTCTCATCGTCGCTGTCGTCCTTCTCCGTAATCTTCTTCACATTACCTCCCTTCATCAGCGACATTTGGCCAGCAAGACTGTCCTCATCCGGATCCGATATTTCATCCTCTGAAGGCTGCTCGTCTGCGTTCAACGCTGATACATCGTCGATTTTAAGCTGTGCGAAAAAGTCTGTAAGAAAATGGATGAGAGGAGGAGAAGTCGCATACGGTCATGTTTTTAGAAAGTTCTTCTCCAACAAACGTGTCACTAATCAGGTATAACTTCCAGGTATACATACCCGGACCTTGAGGGGCCTGAAATTGTAGCTTGTATGTCCGGTAATTCCTGTCGCCACCATTAGGGTCGGAATACGGAACGTTGGTGATCTTCATCGGAGGAACGACCACACGCGAATTCTTGTCGTCCGCGAGAACGATCCACCAGCTTGGTTTTCGGTACTATAGACGCGTATTAGAACGACTAAAAGAAACCAAGCGCAGCAGAACTCACCTCGGGCCAATATGGAGCATGTGCCCAACCAGAGGAGCCCTCGTCTTTGATGGGTTCGGCGTCGCCACGACTTAGCAAGAATTCTTCGTCTTTTTCATCGTTCGCTTTCAAGGTCCGTTTCACTTGCTCGGCGTCAGGTTCTGGCTTGTTAGCCAACACTGAACTCGAACTCGAGGTTGGAGGTGAAAGCCGTAGCTTGACAACAAGATAGACAATGGAGGAGGGAGTTACAATGCGTTCACCGATTACTGGATGAATACGTTAGCCATTTCGACGCACCACATACTTTCGTTCATACCTTTATAAGCAGCGTCAGCTAGTTCAAGCCTACCCCACCGATCCACTGCCTTTTTCACATCATCTACTCTGCCGTCGCTCTTCGCCTCCAGCTCGTCGACCAGCTCTGGCAAATCAGCCGCTTTCAAAGTAGCAAATTCCTCAGTTTTGATTCCAGGCAGCTGAGATAGTCGGTCACGCTTTCCAGGTGAAGCACGGGGAAGCAGTGCTTGTGTCAGGTATCCGTGTAAACGCATGACATACATAGTCGGGATTAACCAGTTAGCGAGATATCGAGATGTTTAGCAGGGCATTTAGAAGAACGGGAGTTTGGAGTAGGATCTGGGTTTGCGCTATAATCGAGTCTATTCAACTGATGTGTGAAAGTGGAATCAACGAGACATACCTTTCTGTAGACTTGGGCTTTCAACCTTGAGTCGTAAAAGATGCGCGTATATGAGTATCATGGCTTTCCGGTGACCCGCGTCCTGTCCAGCATTGATGACGCTCTGCAACGTGATCCCATTGTTTCGGCGCAACAATGGCGATATTCTTCTCTAAACGGTCGAGTTCTGCAACATCGCTTGCAGTTACGCTCTTTTTGTTACGAAGTTCCCACTTGTACGCTTTGCCGAGAGCCCCAACAACGTCTTCCATCGAAGAGTCCTCTTTCAACGCCTTGAAAAACGCGGCGGCAGAACTAACGTTGATGCCGTCTTTGGTTTTCTGGCGAGAGCCGAACCACCATCGTCCCTATGAAAGCAATCCATGGTTATGTGGGAATGGATGAAGGACTATAGCACTTACGACCAGAGTTGGTAATGCACCGCCAAAAATTAATCCATAGACACCAAGCACCCATGATATTGTTCTTGCTCTCTACAATCCATTTGGGTAGCGCAATCCCCACCGAAGTCTGCTGTGGTCCGTCAGGATTGCCATATTTACGCAAGTTTTCTCGGATAGTCTCGTCCGTTAGCCTAAGCAAGTGAGTTAGTTGATTAGCTTCGGCAAAACCTCGAGGACGTACGATTTGTATGCTTTGGTGAGATCGACGAATTTATTTTGTATCTGCTCGAGAGTGTCATTCACCGTAGCTTTAACTTTATCTGGGTGACTGTCAATGAAAGTGTCAGAAAGAGTTATCATGGACAACTGTTTGAAGTGACTTGCTAGATCTTTGAAAGTTTCTTGAAGTGTGATTTGATTTCCTTCTCTGAAGCAGACTATGGAGCAACAGTAAGCTTTTATACCAAACATAACCAGATAGGCGTACAGTTGACAGTCCCAAAATCTCGAAAGGATCATATACTTTGTTGTCCATCTTTGCGTTCGCGACTTTGTACGAAAGAAACGCGAAAACAGACCATCCGCATATGATAAAGATGGACCTTTCAGAATACAAATCAGAATTATAGCGTACACTCGAAATACGTTGAACACACTTTGCAGAAAATTTTGGGTTGAAAATCGAGCCGTTCTCCCGTTTGCCGATACGCGAGCGTTGTTCAACACAAAGGTTGCATTGACATCCAGCTACAGTTTTCTTCTCTAGTTGAAGAAACAGATTGAGAACGGATTGAGAAACGTGTCCAGCCAAAATGCTTACTGGAAGGTGAGATGGACAGTGTCAACGGAATGAGAATCAGGGCAAGGAAAGTGATTATAAAGTAGGCGGCCAAATTTCCGCCTTCATCGTAGCTGTAGTTCGCCATTGTAGCGCGTCGTTATCGACGACAACAAGTTATGTGGCAGTTGAGGTGGAAAGAGTGTCGAAATTTACGTGGCAACGGATCGGATATGGCCAGCCGAAATAGACGCTCGGCGCGCCTATGCGGCTAGTGAGACGTGGAGCTACTCAAGAGTCAAAGGAATTCAAAACTTGGCCAAAAACACGCAACTAATACAAACACGCAACTAATACGCTCTAATGGAATGTACAAAAACATACTATACATTCAATCACGGTAAACTAGATACATTTGAGATATATACAATCACCCAGAGAAACTGTACCAGGTCACAGAACTGAGCGCGACTCGGAAGTATAACGTATTAAGTAGTATAACTCGACCCTCCAACTTCAAACGTCGTACAATCGATTCAAAAAAAGTCCAAAATTGCTTCCTCCGACTTCAAGGACTCGGAGAAATTCAGGAGTAGAAGTCTGGATCTTTCTCTTTTTATTCACTTGTTAGAGAACACCTTCGATTCTCCTCGAGGTTTTCATATAGTAGCAGTTCGCTTCGAATCCTGGAATGGTTCTATAATATGATGAGGTCGAATGAACGGGCTAGGTGTTCGGTCCCAATCAGTAGGAAGATTAGTGAGAGGTGATGTAAGACCTGATTCCACCTCGAGTCCCTCCGTAGACGTATGAGAATCGAAATTGGTTTTTGATGAGGTCGTGGGGAGGTCTACATCTATGCAAGTTGAATTGAGCTCCGTCGAACTGCTTGTGCGGTGTCGAGCAGGAGGGAGATGAGCGAGAGTTACCAAGCTATTTTTATTGAGAGCCAAAACATAGCGGAAGGATTGCTCAACCGGAACAAACTCTTTTGTCCATTTTAAGAAGGACTCGGCAGAGGAAAGGAAGGAGGAGGTTAGATGGCAGTGCACCTTCTTTTCTTCACTCTTCTCCAGCATCTGGGATGCGGTCCGCTTCAACGACGGTCGAAGACTAGTAACTGGAGCGTTAGCCACTACACCAGTGAGTGTCATCGACATGGTTGCGCCAGGGCCTAGTGCTATAGCATTAATAGGCTCTGCAACACTAACAGCGGACGACAAGGAACGAGCCCGTTTCGGAGACTGAAAGAAGAAGGGAGTGTTGGAATCTGGCCGCCAGAGTTGACAAAAGTCACCCTCAGCCAGCCTGAAGCGCTCAGGTTGTCCGGGATATAGTGGTTTTCAGCCTATCCTCCTCTTTTGGCGCACCCGTCAATATGCCGATTTTCAGAATTGACAAGGTCCATCCATCGGGGACACTGATAGACTGGGATGAGTTAGTTTCATGAAACTCAAAAACGTTCGCGCCATTTTCATCCAGGTCAAGAAACCTAATGGATACGTTGTCAGAGTCAAGGATGCGAATGCTATAATGTTCCTAGAAGATAGTTTTCAGAAATGTACTGTATACTGATCATAATGAATCGAACACTAACTTGAGGACTGCTTATTTACGAGGAAATAGTCTGCAGAGAATGTGGGTAGGAGCGTGCGTTATTACCTCTTGTTCCGCAGCGCGTGCGTACAGGTGCGCAAGTCCTAGAACAGCTCCTATAGTCGGAAGAGCCAAGGATGGTGCTCTTTCTTCTTTCTTATTACTATCGGCGTAGAGATGCGAAAGTCCAACAATCGGATTGCCAACGTTGAACAGTCCGGCCTGGTTCGTAACATCAGCGATCATTTCGCAGCAGGTTAAGGATGTTAATAGTTACCGCGTCTCGGTCCATTTGTCCTTACTGAAGAATTCGCCGTCAAGTAAGAAAACGCGGAAGGGAATAGACGCCCATACTCTGCATGAGCTGAATGATGCACGCCTACGGACCTACAAAGCTTACACGACATTCTATCAAACACGACATTCTATCAACTAGCTGGGCAATCTTTAGCCTCAGTACAATACATTCTAGTCGATAAAATATTACACTATCTGATTATTTGTAAGACATAGTACATACAACTACTTATCTAGAAACTAACTGCGCTATACTGTATCTTCGAAGTCCACTCAACGACATTGCGATCGGTTCAAGAAAATTTCAACATATGTCTCGAAATTACTTCCTCCCAGCATCCTAACGACTCCTATAAGAAATTCGCGGTTATTAGAGTAAAAGTTTTGATCTTTCTTCTTTCCCTTCATTCGTTGCAGAACGCTTTCGATGGTCCCGTGTAGCCATTTCGTACCGCGAGGAAAGTTTCTTTCGGTATAGCTCAAGAGCACTGGGTCGAGCAAGACCGTGGCACCAAACTAGCAACAGGATAATTGAAGTGAAAACGTATCGTTAACTCAAGAAAAATCCTACCTCTTGGTACAATGACCTGAAGTGTCTACGGCGGCCCATGATGTAGTCTAAGTAGCCAAAATCCTCCCCCATGGTAGTTTCGCGAAATTTTTGCTTGACTTCGAGGTCGTATTCATTGACCATTTCGATGGCTTCTATGTTATGTATAAGAAGGTTCGTGAGCCAGGTGAAGATCGTGGTCCCTGGATCGTCTCGCTTGACAGTACGGAAGAGTAGACGTTCGCGTTGAATCATTCTGTCACAGGCATCCGCAATCTGGTGGAGGTTTATAGCGGTGTCTACGCAGGAGGATGAACTTGACGGTAGCTGGGACAAGGGAAGAAACGCAGTAGCCTAAACAAGCCAAATGAACAAAAAAGAAAAGTCGAGTCAAAAGTACTACTCACAATATCCCCATCAAGTACTTTAACATAGCCAACCACTATTCTCCTTATCGCCTCGGCCTCCCGCTTGAGACCAGTACTATTATACCCACGCTGTGATACCATCTGAAAAAACTCTTGAAGGGTATAACGTGGGACATCATCCTCAGTCCCCTTGAAGATCGCTTCAACCTGACCGGCCACTTGGGTCGAAATGAGATCACTGTTAACAGTTCTCCGTCTAGAGGCTTGTCCTGCATCCCGGGATGGCTTTTTGTGACCATCTTTTCTGGAATTGGGCTGGAGCTTTACTTTGCCAGGAGGTGAGTAAGTTGGATCTGATGGACCAGGACTAGGTGTTCGCTCCCAATCAGAAGGAATGGTGAGAGGTGATGTAGAACGCGAGTCCACACTAGACGCGCGGGAAGGCAAGTCGGTTTTTTCTATGACAGATGTCCGTACGCTCTGGAAAGATGCTGCCTCTACGGCGCTGAGCAGGAGGAAGATGGGCAAGAGTCGTTAAACTCTTTTCATTTCCAAACAAGGCACGGTGAAAGGACTGGTCAGCCTCTTTGGTCCACTCTAAGAAGGACTGGGCAGAGGAAGGGGAAGAAGAGGTTGCATTGTGCTCCTTTTTGACCTTCTTTCCTTCACTTTCCTGTATCTGGGATGAAGTCCGTTTCAACGGTCGGTGAATCATCGACGCGCTTGTACCCGGGATGCTATTGCCCTGAGATTCAATTCGATGAGGTTTCTAGGAGATAGTTCTCAAATATAAGACTCGGATGCTTGTATGCTAGCAAATTTTCAAACGCACTTGAGCATTTACGAGAGAATGGTCGACTTGCTGAATTTGAGGATCAGAAAGCGTAGATGCTGTATGAGGTACTTCAGAGCCATAGTACAAGTGCGCGAGTCCTAAAGGAGCCGATGGAACTTTCTCTTTGTTATCGGTGTAGAGGTGCGAAAGCCCATTGCCAAAGAACATGAGTCCAGCCTAGTTAGCGAGCTTTAGGATCACGCTTGGATCGGTCTTTAAGGAATTGGAAGTTACCATAGTCAGCGAGTATTATACTTACTGGAGAACCCAAGTTCATTAAGAAGAGGAAAGATGAGAAGACTTAGCGCTGAGTCATCCCTTCTGACTAATTAAGCTTCCATCACTGGATCCGGAGTGGTCACAGTCTGAGTTATGGTACGGAGTCAACCATGAATTCAGCTACAAACCAAACTTGATTATGACACAGAACGTCGTATAGGCCTTTCAAATACCCTTGAAATTTCCTTGATAATTCACCCAACTCAATCTTGATTCTCAGTTCATCTGATCCAACTTCTCCTGCCACCGCATCATAGTAAGTATGATGCTGCAAAAAAAAGATCGGTCAAAACAAATGATATCTGGATGGGAACAGAACTCCTTGTTCTTTTTGGCTTCCTTCCACACACACCCTCCTCTGTCGTATCGAGAACAGCTTGCTTACTCACTTGTTAGAGTCTCTGTAGAATAACTGCTGGGCTACGATGAACGCGCCCGGTGGAGATGTCTATAAAGGACGGGGCCGACAACCTCACGCGAGACATCAACCAAGAATCCAAGCTCGTCACTGCTCAAGATGCATGCATCTGAATCATGATTTCAGCGACTCTGAGTTACGGTTCAAGCCAAAGTTTGCCGAGTCTGAGGTGAGACTTTACTTGCTTGTTTGCGTCGTCTGCTAATAAACAATCGACTCACTAGCTCGAGCCTCCTTCTAATTCGCCTAACTATGAGCGTAATGTATCTTTTGCATTGGCTCCTGGTACCGACCGTTTGGGTATTTCTGGTGGATTCCAAAGCAGCGTTGGTGGGTCTCAGACCATCATTGCACACCGTCACAATTACTACCCTGATCCTCACGGTAATCGTGTTGATGCTCCCGCCAACAAGTATGGGCTTGTCAATATTTCCGATGTTCATGTACACATCGATATCCATTGCGGAGATTTCAAGTGCTGGGTCATTTCCATGTGCGTGTGTATGTGATTCATTCGTTGACCTCAACACTCATTTTTGGCTTGCTCTACTTTATCCAGCGGTTTATTTGTCGGTTTATTTGTTATAATTATTGGATGCATGCGCCGCGCCATAATTGTAACTTAAATGTATAAACTCCTGATGTTCTGATGATTTGACTCGGTCTTACTTGTACTGTAACATGTTCCTAGAAACACAGAGTGGGTGAGAGAGGTGCTGTGGTCTTGAATTAGGGTGTTGTTTTTCAACTACTGTACAACCTTGTACAACTTTCCAGAGCAGGATCTCTTATCTTTGTTTTTTAAAGCCCGTTTATTCGCCTAAGTGCGGTAGCATATGGTAGCGAATGCCTCGAGAGATTGTCTGCTCGAGGGCGTGGGTCTGCCAACAACATTCAGGCTCCCGAGGGAGGCCTGATCTCTTATCTAACTACCAGCTATGACCTTAGGTACTTATCAAGTATCAAGTAAGAGTAGGTGTTCTGAAAGCAAAATTTACATGCGATTATCAAGTAGGAAACGATCCCAAAGTAAACAACATCTGTTTCTGCTTTCCCTTGCCTTTCCCCTTCTTCCCAGCCCCGCCCGCACTCCCTCCAACACTATCAGCTGCAGCTTCTCCTGCACCGTCCTCCTGGGCATCCACATCTCCACCCGGAGCTCCTTCCGTTGTACCCACTGAACCTGCACCCCATCTCGACGCCGGCGGTTTCTCCGTTGATCCAAGGATATTCCTCAACGACACATTCCCCTTCACCTGTACCTTCTCCCGTTTGTTGGTAGACGCAGGTAAACCCGGGAACGCAGACGATGATAATTTCGGAGGTGGGGCGTTAGATTTGGATGTCCGGGATGATGAGGATGAGGATGACGCGGGAACCGAAAACGGACGCATAGTGGGTGTAGGTGCCGGGGAAGATGCAGCGGAAGACGATGAAGAGTTGTTGTTGCTGTTGTTGCTGGCCCAAGGTGTCTTTCGGCCTACTGCAGTCTTAACTCCGCCTCCTCCTCCAGCTCCCAGTGGCGGGAACTTATCCGCCGCAGACGCATTTGTCTTGGCTTTCGCATTTACGGCAGCCAATGACCCGGGAGGAGGAGGAAGAGTAGAACCGCTCGACCCTGCGTTCGCTGCTTGCGCAACGCGATCCCATACCATCCTCGACGAACCAGCACCCGTCCTGGAGGCTTGGCTAGTTGCATGACGACTCGTCGGATGAGTAGAATGTTTCGCGTTGAGAACACGCCCAGAAGTGATGGCTGCGTAGGGACCGGAGGAGGCGGCAGCTAGCGAAACAAGATCGGGGAATTGACGGCGTTGCTGAAGAAAGAAGTACATGTTAGAAAGGGGGGAACCATGTAAGAAAACTAATAAACAGAAGTTCACCTCAATCTCAAACCCTTTCCACTCCCTCAGAAGCTCCAAGCTCTTCTTATCATTTTCCCCGACGCCCTCCTGTTCTTCGTCGTCTTCAAGCAAGTCCACAAATGCATTGATCACTCGTGCAGTTGGCTCTAATACGTCCTTTCCCCGGCTTGGTGTGGCTGAAGACGAGTCGCCTAGGAGTTCAAAAAAAGCAAGCTTAGTAGTAGTATGAGCCGAATCAACGCGATAATCCACTAACCCGTCTTATCCTTGTCCAAAACACTCCAGACGATCCCAATCAAATCACGAGCGCTACTTTCTCCAGCTCTGTACCCCCTTGCGGCCGCTTTCACGGCTGGGAGAGCACTAGTAGGATTCGGGGCAAGAGTGGAGAGGAGAGTAAGGAAGGCGGTGTGCCGACTAGGAGAGAGAAATAAGATTAGCGGAAGCCCTCGAAAAAACAAGATCAGCTTACTCGGCTACAGCAGGATCCACCTCGTCCTCACGCTCGGGATTCGGTGACGAACGGTTGCTCGTACCAACTGGATCATTATCATTACCAGTAGTTAGCGCCCCGCCAAATGCCTGTCTTCTCCTGCCCTGACCTCCAGGTGGGGCGGGGGGAGGCAAAGGGGGCGCTTGCTGTCGGGGAGGTGGATCGCGCTGTGATTGTGGCTGAGGACGACCACGACCACCTCCTCCTCCACTACCATTTCCACGCTCACGTTCTTGAAACTCCAATCCAACAACTCTCCGACTGGCACCGTGCTCCTCTACCATATGTGCCTGCAAATCCAGCTCGCTCCCGAATACGACAAATTTGCGTTGGAGGCAAACATCGTGTGTGCAAGCATAGTGAGCAGTGGTGAAGTGTGTTTCGAGGGCGGGGTAGGAGGGAAAGCTATATACGAGGCATCAATACAATTTACGACGACACATATGAGCTAGAAGACTTACTAGACATCCCGAACCCCGTCCCGTTTACAAACGAAACATTCTTCATGCCGTTCGCGCATATGCGCATAAAGCTCGTCCTCGCTGAAGAAACATTCTCGGCAGAATTCGCACAAAGGGTGGACGCCTGTCGAGGGTGGAATTACCGAGGTGGAAGTCTTTTTACGTTGTCTTCCGTGAGTGAAATCCATTGAAGGTAGATGAACCCTCAGCTGCTGATAAGTATACAACACATGCTCATGGGCAAATACTTTTTTTTGACGGATGCAGAGGTCGCACATCATCTTCCCCCCATGACTAGCCCTAACATGCATCTTTAAATCTCCCCAGCCTTTTGCAATATAATCGCAATCACTATCCGGACAGTTGAAGCGTAGGAGAATAAGCGACTCGGTCATCATGACTTGGGTTTCAAAGGTTATCCGCAATTTGGCGTCGTAGAATTCCGGAGGCGAGCCTAGCTTGTTGTAGTCGGAATACGCTTGATCAGGCGAAGTAGTGAATATTACTTCTGGTTGGGGTTCCTGGAAGATGTTAGTACAAAGTTCAATTGGATGCCAATTCTTTTCACCTTGCAAAATGTACAGACATCCTTTTTATACAAAGCTCGGAGCCTCAATGCACAGACATGGCAAGTTCTGTGATTACACACAGAGAGCGAGTAGTATTTGACTGGTTCTGCACAGATAAAGCAGATATCGTCTGAGGTAGTTGGATCGTCTTCTGTAGCTTGCTGTCCTTCCTTGTTTTCTATAGTCTCGTTATTCTCTGTGACTTCTGTGGGCTCTTTGGGCTCTAATCTGTTTCCCAAGTCACGTCCTCCTCCACGGCCTTTACCTCGGCCTCTAAGTTTCCCTCCTCTTCCCCGGCCAGCATTAGAATTGTTTGGAGAGACATTGGTAGTTGCAGTAGACATGGAGATTCGCAGATTGATATCGCAAAAACTGATGGTAAATGGGAGAGAATGAGTTCGGATCCGCGATGACTAAATCTCTTTATCTTATCAACACGCGTTTTGAGCGCTAATCTGATGGTTTGCGATCATCTAATCATGAAGTACGTACGACCTATCGATCGTTAAATAGAAAAAGAATCATTCATCAGGACGAAATACTCCCTGCACGAAGGCCTTGCTAGTGGTTTCCCTCTGCAACGCAATGCCAACAGTCTCCTCATCCTCATTCTGCCCACAAAAGTGATTTCGCTCCGATCTTCCAAATGCATGAAAGATCTCCCGCTTTATGCTTAACAGCCACCTGAAGTTATCAGCCTCGACAGTGCTCTCAATTCTCCTCAGACCACCACGTTAGCAGCTAGGTAGAATATCCCTAATGGATTAATGACAAATGCGTATCAACGACTATTCCTGTTTCAACTCCTCCTGCAGCTCTTCTAAACGATGCCATTCCGGATCATCCTCAAAGTTTTCTCTTGTCCTCCCCATGAAGCTCCGCACAATGCTTTTCGCCTTTGATCTCCACTTCTTTGTACTCCCGCTAGCCTCCAGCCTTGCCCCGATGTTTATGAGTATATCCACAATTTCTTGGACTTCTCCGACCGCATCTCTCCAGATTCTCCTTCCAGCATCATCGACTGCATCAATTTCACCTCTTGCTAGTTTTCCGGCGTCACTTTCTCTGTAAGCGTCCATCCAGGCATCCATAGTATCTTCCCATCTTCCCAGCCAGCTCAACAAACGAGCATAAGCGCGGAAAACTCTGTTGGAAGAAATGCGGGGAAGAATAACGCGGTCGAAAAGATCAAGTACGCGTGGTAGAAGACCATGCCCCTCATTGGGATTCACCACGTACTGGTAATCGCCCTCTGCAGCGTCCACAGATTCCATAGCTTGCTTCGGATCGGAAGGAGCGCGGGTCACTGCGCTGACCAGTCGGTCGAGCACATCTTCATCGAGAATAGCCCCGTCTGCTTTATTACTGGTCTCTTCGATAACTCGTCCAAGGGCTCGACATGCCTCTGCAAGCTCTCCGATATCGACAGCAATGATCATGTAGTTGGACCACATTTTCCAGTTGTCATAACTCCTCTTGAGGCCTTCTTTTAGAGCTCTGAACGCGAGCTGTTTGTTGTTATGAGGAACCGAGACAGTGTCCTGGATGGATAAGATTTAATACGGATCCCAAGGGGATACAAAAAGAGAGTACTTACTGGGTCACCATCTTTCGCTGCCCCGATTCGTAAATACATGCTCGCGAGATTACTCCAGCTTTCACCATCTTCCTCGATCTATGGTCACACAGCGAGCAAATGCATCCTTCGCGCCTTGCCAGTCCTCGAGACGCATGCAAGCACAACCAAGGATGAACCAAGATCGTGAAAGTAATGGGTTGATTTTTACAGCTTTTTGCAAACACTCGCTTGCAAGCTCGTATTCTGCCCTCGCGAAATAGAACCCGCCGAGAGAGCGCATAGCGCGACCAGGAAGTCTGCTGTGAGATTTCCCAAGCATGTTTGTAATGCTCTACAGCATGCTCCGGTTCGAGGTCTCCTAGTATACACCACAACTTCGCTTCCCGAGCAATGTCGAGCTTTTGTCGTCTCTTTGTAGGATCCATCGCGCCAGATACTTTCTCTCGCGAGATAACGGTGTCCGATTCCACCTTATTCCCCGCGAGGAGATCCTTCATTATAGTAATCCCTCTGTCTGGTCGCTCAAGTGAAACATGGCATTTCACGACTTCTTCCCACATTTCCAACCGCTCGTATATTTCCAAGGCTGACTTGATGACCCCGAGACTAATGAAACGGTCGGCAAGCTCACGTTCCATCTGCCATTTGGAAGGAAGGGAGATGGAATGCAAGTAGCGCAGGCGTTCGGAGACTGGTGCTGCATCGGTATCAGTCGCAGGCATCTGGTCTACAAGGGCCTGAAGCTGGAGCGTCGAGCGTTCTACTGTCCGTGTACGAGTGGCCTCGAGCCGGGAACGAAGGAGGAGCGCCATTGTGTGCACTGTCCAATTACGAGGGTGAGTAATGACTCGAGCGACGTAGGGTGACATTTGTTCTGATGTAAGACCGTGCAAAGGTGAGGTATTTCGAACGTTGAGACAGAGGGATAGGAGGATGCATTGATCCAATGGGTGAAGGGGCGGTTGAGCGGAGGGATCTAGGTGATGAAGGGAAGACGATGACGGGGGAGGAAGCTTTGGAGGATGTGAACTCGGTCTGCTCTAGCAACGTATCATCATTGAGAGCCAACGTCTCCGGGACGAATGCTTGACCGGTCACGTTTGTTAACAATGCATCGGTCTTGTCAGAGCTGTCATCGGGGAGATGGCTTTCCGCCAGAAGCACGAGCTGACTGAGTTCGTTCTGCTGAAACTTTGTACGCTTACCAAGCGCACCACTCAGCTCGTACTGCAGATCTGTAGCCCGAGCTGCTTTGACAAAGTATTCTGCAGCGAGTCTGTCCTGTTCAAAGGTGTGATACAGTAAACCGTGCTCTAAAAGGAGTCGGCCAGCTAGTTCAGGACTATCCGAGGAAAATGGGTTTTGCCAGTGTTCAAACGTCCCAAGAACATCATCCGGAAGGATGACAGGCTCGTCGATTACTCGTTGATGGGCAATATGGACGCGTAGACGCCACCATACGACTGTCTGACAGTGTTTGTAAGGAGCTTCTAGCAAGATCTGCGCGAGACGCAGAAGAACGGCGTGCTGAGCAAGATGATAGGCTGGTTCTCCACCAACTGAAAGCTCAGCGATGGCCTTTCGGTTAAGTAGTTCTTCCGTGATTTCAGACTCTCGATGCGATAGGATATCGAGAGGTTTAAAGTCCAGATCGGGTCCGGTCCAGTTGACTTGGAGGAAAGCGTGAAGACAGGCTACGGCCAGCGCCAATCGAACGAGTTCGCTCTCCTTTTCATCGTCCGTTAGCGAGGCAGATAGATCGAAAGAGTCTGTCAAATTATCGGCTAGTCTGAATTTAAACAATTGTTGAGCAAAGGAAGATGCGAGCGCTTCGCCGAAGCGGCCTCTTACAACAGCTTGGGCGATATCCACCGCCGGAGTTTGGGAAATTGTGCTGTCCCAGTGCCCAGTAAGCAAGCATTTTTCGACGGATTGAATACTCATTTGAGAGGAGGGAGCAAGAAGTGAGCGCTTATCGATGCAAATTACGCGCCTTGAAAATTTAGACGCCCACTTCTTTTTCTCTCTCCAAAATGGCATCGATACAGACGAATATCTTGCCTAAATCTTACACTCTTCCTGGCCCCTCCAAGGCGTCAATTTCTGGCCCTTCTACTCGGCGTTTACTTCCAGTGGGACCCGCATTTGTCTCCCATCTTCGCCTCACGCTTCAGCATGGCCATTCCTTCGACGTTCACGATGCTCATGCCGAGAAAGAACGTCAAAAACTAGAAGAACAGCAGAATTCTGCTGCTAATGGTGATGATGACCTTGGTGTTGGCGATGAGCCCGAATCAGCGGAACTGTTGGCGTTGGATCCCAAAGAATGGAAGGTATCTTAGTTGTCCCTTATTTTGAATCGAAATGTCGCTCACTGGAATGCAAGAAACATGACTACTATGCGGTTCTTGGTCTCTCGCACCTCCGATACAAAGCTACACCCGAGCAAATCAAAATAGCTCGTACGTCCATATTTTTACTTCATTTACTGGGTTTTAAAAATTTTTAATCTGCTGTAGACCGTAAAAAGGTGCTCAAGCATCACCCAGACAAAAAGGTCACTTCAGCTGAACCCCAGTCGACATCGTCCCTCCTTACCGGCATAAACCTCAATACCAACGATGACGCCTTCTTCAAATGCATTGCCAAAGCGCACGAGGTCCTTACCCACCCCGAGAAACGTCGTCAGTACGACTCGGTCGACCATGAACTCATGGAGCACCAAGAAGACGACCCATCTCCTACCGACTTTGCCAAATCCAAAAAGACTCTTTCCGACAAAGAGTTCTTCAGTACATTTACGCCCATCTTTGAACGTGAGGCGAGGTTCTCGAAAAAGCAGGTTATGCCCATGTTGGGTGACATTGACGCGAGCAAGGAGCATGTCGAGGGTTTCTACGATTCTTGGTACAACTTTGAAAGCTGGAGAAGCTTTGAATGGTTGGACAAGGAGGTCAACGAGGGAAGCGATAATCGGGATGACAAGAGATATACGGAAAAGAAGAATAAGAGTGAGAGAGCACGAAGAAAGAAGGAAGATATTGCGCGTGTGAGGCAGTTCGTAGATCTTACTTTGAGGTTAGCTGCTGCATGCATATTTTCAGTGTTGTTCTCTAACGCGTCCATAGTCTCGACCCTCGAATCAAGCGAATCAAGCAGCAGGAGAAAGAGGCTCGCGAGGCCAAGAAAGCCGCCAAGTCAGCTCCTGCCTCTGGTGCTGCTACGCCTCAAATGACCAAGGCTCAAGAGGAAGAGGAGAAAAGGAAGAAGGAAGAGGCTGAAAAGGTCGGCGTTTTTGCTTCTTTTTTTTTGATACATCTTACTGACCTTTTCTATTTGCTCGAATCTCAGGCTGCGAAGGCTGATGCTAAAAAAGCTAAAGCTGCTGCTGCTAACGCCGCAAAGAAGGCTCGCAGAGCAGCTAGAGCCGAAGAAGCTCCAGCTGCCTGAGTGCTGGATCGTGCTGGCGATGCCGTTGGATTATTTTATAGACGTGATACAGCTACGTGTAGACATTACTCGAAAGGGTTTGATTTGTTACACACGTACTGGGCTTTTAATTTGAGGTTGACGGAACTAATGCAGCGGTATGCCAGAACCGCATACAGATGCTTTCTGTATCTCTTGGGCCTCTGAAAAAAAAAATTCAACATTCAAGTCTTGACCAATACACCACCAGAGAAATTCTTGAGATGAATTGCTACGTTAGCGCTCAGATCACTGCGCGCTTAATTAATAATATTGGCTTGCCTTCGAACTTTCATTTGCATGATTGCATCGGTTCTTCCAGGTAGAACCTCTTTCCGTTTTTCTTCTCCTTTCAGACTGGCTCTACGTTATGCCTCTACTATGTCCAGACTGTTCATTCCTTCAAGACTGGACGACGTTGAGAACGTCGAAGAGTATCGGCCCGGCGGTTTTCACCCCGTGCACATCGACGATACATTTGTCCATGGACGCTTTAGAGTTCTTCACAAACTCGGATTCGGTGGCTCCTCCACTATATGGCTTGCGCGCGACCAACAACAGCGAGGAGGAAAATTGGTTGCTCTCAAAGTCATGAGAGCAGACACGCCACGCAATGCTCCTGATCTTGTCATCCCCAGAGCTCTACGGCAGACCGGACGTTGGCTCAGAACTATCGATGACCATTTTCTGGTGAATGGGCCGAATGGCTGTCATCTAGTCCTTGTTTCTGCTTTTGCTGGCCCCAGTATTCTGGCCATGTTGGATGCCTCAGGTCGAACAAAAGGGAGTAGGCGCTTGCGTGCAGACTTGGCTCGAAAAGTCGCAAAGCAGGTTGCCCATGCTTTAGAGCATATGCATCGTGCCGGCTTTGTTCACGGAGGTCAGTAGCGCTCAGGCACCAAAGCAAATTTCTCATCGCTTTATTAGACTTGACGACCTCAAATATTCTCTTTCATCCATCAGACCAAGTTCTAAATTGGTCAGACAATGAAGTTTACATGCATCTTGGTTTGCCAGAGACAGAAAAGGTCTGGACTTGCAGTGGATACCCTGTTGGGCCTCAAGCCCCGTCAGAGCTTGTCCAGGCAATTGATCATCACAGTCTTATAGACTGCAATCTGCTTGAAGAGGATATTGTTGTCATTGACTTCGGGCAATCATATGCTGTGGAACATCCTCCGAAAGACTACCACCCAGGGACTGTGGTCAACTATGTCTCACCAGAAGTTCGTTTTGATGGACGCGCGAGCTTCGAGGCAGATGTGTGGGCATTGGCATGCGCTTTCTTTGAATTGCGCGCGGGATTCCCCCTTTTTGATTCTTTCTTTGGAAGTGACACGGACATTCTCAGACAGACCGTTGAAACACTGGGGAGACTGCCTGATCCCTGGTGGGGTGCCTTTCAAGACCGGTCGCTGTGGTTCGAGGACAATGGGCAACCTAAAAGCATGGATGAGCAGCAAGAGGTAGGTCAACCTATCCATTCCTCGGAAAGTTCTATCCGCCACAAGCTCCATTCAGTTGGCATGCTGGATGACCCACCGCTCTCTGATGAAGGTTCGATGTTTGAAAGGACCGGAACAAAGGTGGATGATGAGGAGGTTGAGCTCCTGGCCGACCTCTTGGAGAAAATGCTGAGGTATTGTCCAGAGGATAGGATTACTATCAAGGATGCTATTGAACATCCCTGGTTCACCATGTAAGATAGGCATGTACTGGCAATGTTCTACAACTGTTACTCCAAAAGACTAGTTCTGACTTGAATAATAGCTCGTTTGAATCGTACATGATGAGCGTATGGCTGCAAGCAGCAGGTGGCCAAACTAAACCCTTCAATTACGGTGACGTTGAATTACTTACCTGCAACGAAATCTTGGTCATCACCAAAAGTTGTATGAAACTGAATGCATAAACCTGCATATGTCGAGAGGGAGCCCAACAAATACTTCAAGTTCTTCAGTTGTTAATGACGCGTGGACAAACTCAATATTTTACGGATGCGTTAAAGGGTTGAAAAAATAGTGAATAGAGAGAGAGAGCATACATATGGACAGATGCGCATGTGGCAAATAAACGCAGCGTACAAGTTCAAACATTCACGGACATATAATGATACCGTTCGATTAGACATCTCATATGGTCTCCGTCTCATCGCCAGCTAGAATAAAGCCCTTCCCATTCTTATACTTACTCCAGTTTTTCCATGCCTCTGGGCTGGGCGCAGTAAGAGTAAGTACCAGGAAGAGGCTGCGTCCTGCTGGCATCAAGGTTCCAATGCAAGGCGTAACCTTGATTGGTGTTGGCTATGAAGATAAGTTAAATAAGTACATGGGTTCTTCAGTTCTTTCGGAAAATCATGCTGATGTATCATTGACAAGTTGAGAAATATTACAGATTTCTAGTGTTCCCTAGGCAGTCTAGGATACATACCGGCGAACTGTACGGTGTATGTATGCAGATTTCTGGCATTACAATGACTTCCACCCGTTGATTATGGTGGTTATCATAGGATCATTACCACTCAATGTGCCCACAATATCGTTCTAGACAGGAAATTAAAGATTCAGTATTCAATAATCGTCAATAACGAGAAATATTCAATGCTTACCCAGAGTTTTTCTTGCGCCTTGATGCCGAGCTCACCCAACACGAAATCGCTAGGCTCTGTTATCTGACTCTGCGCAATATATGCTCCTTTCAAGCTCTCTTCCTCCTCCTGTGAGCCGGCACCAGCTAGTGCACCGTAAATAATCTGTCGACTTCCTTCCTCCGTAGTCATTGCGATTCTCCTTTCCATCCAATCAGACATCTTCTTTGACAAGCCGGATTGGTCTTTGCGGTTGAATGAAGTTGCACAGTAGCCTGGGTCAATAGTATTCACTATAATAGAAGGTCCCGAGCTTGGAAGTTTGGACTGCAATGCGCGGAAGAAGAAGAGTTCAAGTACTGCAAAGAGTATTTAGTAAAGTTTCGCAAAAATAGGTAGGGACGGAGTACATTTGCTGTCTTGGTATTTATCTGTCATTGATCTGAAGACTAGATTTAGCAGCGATCGCAGCAGCTTAAAGTTGAGAGCTTACCTTTGGGTATAATACTCCTGGCTGTTGAAGGACCCTAACAGGTTGGGCGAGTTGACGACATTTTCGTCGATATCTACAAAGTAGTGTGTGAAGCTTCCCGTTACTACAATTCTTGGAGTCGTGGAATGCTCAGTGGCGGTTCTGATCATCGCAGGTAGCAGTAGGAGGGCATGATAAGCTGGCGAAATAACGTTTGATTGCAGACTGTAGGCAAATCAAATCAGTCAACAAGAAAAACACTCGTTATGCCTTGAACGTACATGGATACCCATCCGTCGTCACTTTTATCATAAGTCGCCGAGGGCCAAAGCCCTGCGTTCTCGACGAG
Organism: Gymnopus androsaceus JB14; assembly: GCA_009733575.1. Classification (NCBI taxonomy): domain Eukaryota; kingdom Fungi; phylum Basidiomycota; class Agaricomycetes; order Agaricales; family Omphalotaceae; genus Gymnopus; species Gymnopus androsaceus. The sequence goes on from ML769599.1 coordinate 99,114, forward strand.
AATGTCCAAACGACCTCCTTCCGCGTCGAACCTGTCCGCAAACGCTTTCACAGAAGCAAAACTGTTTAAGTCGAGAAGCCACAACTCAATATTGGCGAAGCCTGTTTTGCTCTTTATCTCTGAAAAGAATAACATGAGAAATCACTCGACCACTCATAGAGAAAAAATCAGTACCTTCCAATGCCTGTTCTCCGCGCTCCTTACTTCTGCATGCCATGATAATTCTTGCGGGATTCATGGTAGCGAAGTGTTTGACCGCCTCGAAGCCTATCCCAGAGTTAGCACCGGTCAGGACTACCGTTTTGCCTTCCAAGCTGCCTTTGAGTAAATCGGGCTGGCAGCTGGTGACTTGCTGGTAGAAAAATCGAGGCAAAGTGAGACGGGTCATTGATAGTATCGTCTTAGTTTGGACAACTTGAAGCAACTTTATAAGGACATAATTTCATATTCAATCAGATCATTACGCGGCCTGACGGCGTTCGGCTTGCCACACATATCGAACGCTTTGACATCCCAAAATTGTCCCACAGCCAATTTCAGTAGAGGCCGATGGTCGCCAAACCTGCTTATCCAAAAAATGCACCCTCCCCTTAATAGTTAATATTTCGGCTTTCTCGGTTGAACACCCCCTACAACATATACTCCGTTATTTTGAACTTTATACTGAAAATTCAACCTGCATTACCGGATGGTGCCACCGCTGCTATACTTTCCCAGAGAAGCCAGTAGATAGCTATCTCAGAGCCATGGACATAGTTGCAACAGGCTTTGTTACATTGTCATCATCGCTGTCGCCGCCTTCGGGCAACGCGATTAATGGAGACAAATTTGGGCTTACTGTTATAGCTCTTCAGAAGATCTTCTTCGTTTAGCCAAGCAAGCACGGTTATGAAGGTACGAGAGCAAAAGGTAGGCGCGTGCGCCCTTCATCCGACTTCCTCACCCTTTTGGAAGAGCCCCCGATATCGGGAAGACCAATGGCAGCGCAACATTCAAAATGCATATCAATACATAGATTACATGGCTAGATCTTATATCAACTCGAAGCCTCAAGAGGAATATTCTCCACTGACACGGGGAACCCATGACCACCATCGTCCACCTCAACTTCTTCGTCAGCGTCTGCATCGGCGTCTCCGTTCATAAGGAACAGAGGATCCACGACTTCAGCCAAAGCCTCTTCTCGCTCCTCCTCCTCCTCCTGACTCATAGGAACATGTGTCACCTTGATCACATCCCATTTGTCCTCGTACTGTTCATAGGCCTGCAACAGTAATATATAAGTACCACTCAATGATGATATGAGAATTGATACCAACGTTGGCCCGTTTTTTCTTCAGTAGCATCTTACGTTCAATGTTCTTGTAATACGCGCCCTTTGACCTAGTCGCTGGTTTCCGGTCTTCGTCGTCATTGAACACATCATCAAAGGTCGATGATGGTCCACCGTTCTCCAGTACGAGAAGAAATTCGTTTGGTACCTCTTGTTCTACCTTGACAGTCTCATAGTCGCGGATGAATTTGAAGACCGTTGGCTAGGTGAAAGGACGTTTAGGCAGTAATATGATAACAAGGATGAAGATGTATACCTCTTCATTATCAGGAACTTCATACGGTTGAAGAGAGCTACGTGTTGCCTTGAACTTGAGTGCGCCCTCGTCTTGTTCTGTGAGGTAGTAGGCAAGGAACGAGTCGTGGTCTGATTTCATAGGTCGTAGAATCGCGCAATCCAGTCTTGGATCTTCGACCTAAAAGATGGATCAGGCTCTTGACTATGAGCTCGAAAAAGCAAAGAAGAAGTACGGACATCACCAGCTCTCTCTCCGGGTCGTTCAGCAAAGCGGAACAAATCGTACTGATTTGCCCAAATCTCACTGTCTGGTAATATCTCATACGATTCGACGGCGGTAACGTTTGGTTTGTTGGGATGGCGGAGTCCTTCGAGTGAGAAGTTGTCGTTACATGCAGCAAACGATGCTTCAATATCACGAAGTTGTGCTTCTCTTGAAACGTCGATTGGTGGAAGGGCAACATGTTTTCTATAATTCTGTGTGTTGATATCTTGTTCAAAAGGACCCAGGAAAGGCACGTACGTTTCAAGAGCAGACCGCTGTGCTCGATCACTTGTGTATTCTGTTTTCCGGAGCCATGCAACCTGTCCCAATGCAGGACCAGCTGAAGGTGTGCTTGTTCCGGACCCATTTATGTATGCAGTATCATACGCTAGGAATTCATCCTTTGGGTCAAGCTTGGGTAGGTTATCAGGGTCTGGATTTAATGCTATAGAAAACGAAAAAGCTCAGTATTATTCAGCTTGTAAAAACAATGCCACGAACCTGAATCGTCTGCGTTTTCCTCCCAAAGTGATTCCCATTTCCCTAGATCCAGCGGCATTCCACACTCAGCGTCTACTATCATCGGTAAAGGTGTATTGTTTGCAATTCCGTCGAGAAATTCAGGTCGAGCATAGCGCATGGGATTCGTGGGCACATCGAGAAGTTTCGGGGGACATGGCGGCGCAGGTAAAGGGTTTAGATATCGGACGCGAACCAAAAGGTCCAGTTTACTGCAATAAACGAATCAGAAATATATTCCGTAGAAAAAAAATATGAATACCTTTTCTTTAAGCTCATAACGCGCTAGATGATGATCGGAGCAAGAGAAAACCTGAGAGGTTTTTTGGCGCCGGCAATGGAATCTGTGCGTCTTCCCTACTCTCAACTCGAAATTCAATCGAGCATTCCAGTCATCGCCGGTATCTGGGTTCCACCTTCAGCTTTTGGATAAATCGCAAGTCCAATTTATATTACAGGCTATCTAGACACTATCTGACTGTTATCTTTCCAGAACTGGAGAAATAATCGCTTCAACACTCAATTCACCTGAAAATGTTCAGGAATCTCTGAAAAAATCGGGTCCAATCCGATGTGCAGTTTTGGATAATTCCAACACTCATCTAGCCACTTTGGCCGACGATAAAAGGCTCAAGGTGTGGAAACTTGACGGCCTTGAACTTTTGCATGAAAGGTTCGTCTCATCCATTGATTCCCCAGAACTTTGTTGAAAGAATATCTTAGAGAGCTACCGAAAAGACCAACAAGTGCAGTCTTCACAGTCGATGGCCAGACTATCGTTGTCGCAGACAAATTTGGCGACGTCTTTAGGTGCGTGCAGTTGTAAATTGTTCTGGCCATTTATTAACGCGTCAAACAGCTATCCGTTACATCCCCCGCCTGCTGACTCGGCCGCTGCTCCCGAATCCGATGGATCCAAGCTAACTGCATTGCATGTATCAGAAGGTGCCGCTCCTGTTGAAGACAGCTCTACCAACACTGCTTTAGAAACAGTAGAACCAGAGCCCTCCGCAGAACCCTCTAAGAAAAAGCGAAAGTCCAAAAAGCAGAAACGTCACGAAAACCCTCCTACTCCCCGGAACTCTCTTGCATCCCATGTACCTACTTCCAACGGGACTCTTGTTCTGGGACACACGTCTCTACTCACATCCTTCCTTCTCACTCCGGATGGCAAGTATATCGTCACCGCCGATCGGGACGAGCACATTCGTGTTAGCTGGTTTCCTCAAGGATTCTGTATCGAGTCATTCTGTTTAGGACATACACAGTGGGTCGAATCCAGCGCCTAGATTCAAGATTAATAACACATTCTTCCGAGTAGATTCGTCTCCGCCATACATATACCGTCCGCTCATCCAGACGCTCTTATTTCCGGCGGAGGTGACGCGGAGCTGAAAATATGGGACTGGTTTTCAGGAAAGCACAAATTCGATATCCTGATTCTAGATTCCGTCAAACCATATATCAAGGTCAAGCCCAAGCCTTACAAACGATTTGCATCTGCAGACCCAACAGAACGACAAAGCAGCCAAATAGAGGAGATCAATGAAACAGAAGCTGTCGAATCCGCACGGCCTGAAAGCGAAGAGCAGCTTGCTGTTCAAAAAATCAGGACGCTCTCCGAATTCATCCTGTTCACTGTTACTGGGTGAGTGGTATATCTTAATCTCCTTTGCTTTCCAGCTGACGCATGGTAATTACTAGTGGAACGGCTCTTTTTGCCGTCGCTTATCCAGACGGAAAGTCCTCCGCGCAACCCTCTGTCCACGCGTTAGACTTTGGCAAACCTGTTCTGGATTTTACCGTTGACCTCGACGACCTAATCTGGGTGAGCATAGATTTCAACTGGTCCACAGAAGGGAATGTTGTACCGGAAGGAAAGGCAATACAAGTGGCAAAGCTTTCTGTAGATGGACAGGTAACGACGACTCGTTTTCTACACGAATATCTCTCTGATGTGTCGAGTACTTTAGCTTGCTAATGTTTCTTCGACTTCCTCGCCTGTTTTGGACGCACTCAACGAGAAGTGTCTAGTCGAAGGTAGGTTTCTATTTATCTTGACTGTATCTCACACATTAACGAAAAAAATAGGATCAACAGAACAGCTTGCATCGCTCAACTTTTATTCTGCTCTCACCTCCCTCCCCAAGAACACAGGTGAATTCGACGCCGAGGAAGAAGAATCAGGCAACGCAACAGGTACTGGTATTCCTAAAAATATCAAGACCAACACGCGGAAGCAGCCACAGGGTCCGGGAGGTGGAAAGAAGGAGCAGGGGAAGTTGCGGACTCAGAAAGCGGTAGCGGAAAAGCTCGGAGGTCAGAAGAATGTGGATAAGGGTAGTGCTGTGGTCACGAAAGAAGAGGACGAGGAAGAGCCAAATCCGAAACGCTTAAAGTCGGAGGATCCAGCTACTCATGAAGATGTGGACGTTCAGATGCTTGACCGTTGATGTTAAGAGGTTAGTCGACTACCAGTCTACTGCACTAGCTGGGCGGTCCATTGATACAAAATGTTTTTAAAAAGTATGCATGTACATGCCTGTAGAGACGACTCAGTTGATATATCAACCCAGCTTTGACACCACTGTTGGTTGTCTCAGGCGTCTGAGGGATCCATGCCATATTCGTGGGTCTTATCCTCTCTAGTCTGCATGAACAGTCCAAGCTCACGACCGGTTGCTTTCTTCTCCGTCCCTCAATTGGAGAAGATCGCTCAGGTGCGAAGCCTTCTGAGCAATACCGACTCTCTTAATCACTTCGCATACCTAATATCTGTAGAACTGACTTTGGCCTGAAGAACGCTGTTTTAATTGTACACAGCTCACAGAGAACGCTTAGCACTTCTCGCCGATCGTATTACTTAGCTCCTGAGCTCCTAGCATTGGATGACCGTTCTTTTTAATCATCATCATCACTTAGCTTGACCAATCCCTCTAATAGGCAGTCCGAAATGAGAAACCTAATGAGGTTCTTTACATTCGTCGTCAACCTCTTAGAGGGGACTGGTTTAGGCCTAATCATCACTCACTCGTTGTTCAAATTTTGGTCACTTTTACACAAAGATATCAAGAATCAGTACTGTATGAGAAGTTTACGATTTTCAGCTTTGGCCGGGTGGGAAAGGGAAAGAACGTTGTTTCCTCTCGATTTTATGTAAGATCCCATTTACAGCTCTCCTCCGTCCTACATCAACGTTGCATCAACATCAGCACAGTAAGTACTTATTCGTATGTAAAAAAAATGCGATTCTGGTTCATCTTTGATTTTCAATCCTATAGGTCCATGAGTATCGACGGCATGTGAATTATTTGCCTAAACTGGGTCTCGTTTTGAGGCATTTCCTGTTCAATATCCCATACTTCAGTAAAGACAGAAACCTTGAAAGTTGCAAGGAACTTACCGCGCCCTTCCTCGCGGCGAGATCTGCTGCTTGGTTCTGTTCCCTCGGGATAAGGCAAAACTGAACCTGCGTCCCCTGTTTCTCATAGTCCTCAACGTACTCCAACAACATCAACCACAAATCCTTGTTTGCGACAGGATGACCTCGAGAATTACGCCAACCATTTTGCTTCCAATTGAATATATATTCAGAGATGCCCCGCACGACGTATTCTGAGTCTGTCGCGATGACCACACGTTTGAATCCTTCTCCTTTCCAGTGGCGCAGTTTCAGCGCGACGCAGGGTGCGCGGAGCTCAGCGCGGTTAGAAGTGATGGGTTTGCCTGGAATACGCTCGAGGGCGAAAGAAAGGTGGTGGCCAGGAAACAAGATGATGCCACATCCTGCACGAACACCAAGCTGACCGTTATTGGGTGCTGCCCCATCCGTATACATCAGAACAGAACGGATTCCGCCTTGTTCACTAATCCAACGAGTATCTGGCACACAACCGGGCCATTCATTGGTTTTAGCAGTGAAAGACGCAGAGCCTGGCGTAAAACGACGGTTGATGGTGGTGGTCATCTTCCAGTTTGCAATAGGTTCCGAAACCCCTGTGTGAGTACGTGTGTGCAGGAGACGTGCTTCGAATGCGACGGGGTAAAACTCTCGCATTTCGCTCAGTACGCAAGTAAGAACTGGGGAAAAACAAGTATATTTTCTAGCTAAACGAACGCCGGGTGTAAATACCAGAGCGTCGAGCTTCTGACACCCGGCGTATAAGAGTCAAGTAGGAGACCGAGACTCGGTAGTCAATAAGTAAGTTCGGGGTTTATGTACAATGTAAGTAAATGTAAGTAAATGTCCGTTTCATCAAGTCCGAAGGACATTCGACAGGACGGTAAAACGAAATGAACATCGAAGTCCATGTCTACATTATTGTCTAGCCGTACATACGCGTGTATAACCAAAGCGAATGAAAAAAGACCTATAATCCCATACAACATGTACCATTCCACTTGCTTTTTAAGAGTCATACTTCAATCACTTACATATACCAGTGAGGCAGAGGCTTATTTTCATCTCGTTTCCCCGACAGCACTTGATCCACTCCCCAACGTGAATCATTCGATGTATCATTAACACCGCTGGCGTTACTGCCTCTCCGATTGAACTTGTTCCTCCGCCCATACAATACATGTGGATATTTCGATTGCGGAGGCAACGGAGGTGAGCCTAGGTGAGCGAAGGGAGGGATTACTGGAATAACGAGGAAGTCAGCACTATGATATATACAGAGCGCAGCGATAAAAAATACACCCACTTGGCAACTAACGTAGTAGGCCAGCCTCGCAACTAGTTAAGTCCTCGGGAATAACGGATCTCCTGGTGCTCGATCCCCAACAAGATCGTAGCCACCTCCCTCAGAGTCATAACCACTGGCGCTTCCTCCTCTGCTTCCTCCTGCGAGAGTAGTCGCTTGCCCTACGGCAATAACTGCATTTTGACACAATTGTCGATTGTTGAACTGGATGCACTCTGGAAGGATCATGTCCTGGGTGTGGAGAAGGAGAGTCCATTGTGCATACAAGTCCAGATCCAGTAGCCTAGTTTTACAAATTTTTTTTTCTTCTTTGAGGTGTACAGTGACCAGACCATTTTACATTCACCAAACAAGTCTCTATGACCCTTATCAAAGTAAGGTAGCCATACCTGTTGGAGGTCAAATCTCTTGAAAGACAAGAATGGAAACAAATAACCCTCAGAGTCAAGCGTAGATGAGAGTCAATAGCTGAATTGAATACCTAAAAGACAAGAACAGAAACAAATAACTAATGATGTGTAAGTAAGTCAATAGGTATGAAATAAATAAAGAACATATCCCTCAGAGTTGAACATAGATGAGAGTCAACAGCTGGGGGGGGGGGGGGGGGGGAATGTGGGAATGACATCAGCAAACCTGTATTTTCGCTGGAGAAATCCATTCATTTGGGACCTCTCTGGAGCAAGGTACCCATTCCAGAGACCTCTGGAGATCTCTGGAGAAAATCAACAGTTTTTTGACAGCTGTCAAGCTCCAGAGATCTCTGGAGACCTCCAGCGAAGATACAGGTTTGCTGATGATGAAGTCTACAACTACGCAGCCACATGAATACTAAGACTAGACCAAAAAAAGGAATGCAACAGAAGGGCAATAATAAGTACCGCCCAACAGTTACTATGGAGATATGAAAATCCGGCACTGAGCCATTGCGACACTAGTACTCTACCCATGAATCGCAAGTCGGATCAGATCACAATTTGTGCCCCACTTGAAGATTAGTGAAGATCAAGTCTCGCTGTACACAAGAACCCTTTTTGTATGATAATATTGCTCAATTTTACTCCCAACTTTGTAAGGTGCACAGATAATTTTTGAAAAAAAAAACTCTGTTCCATGCTTATAAGTCATATGTTCTGTTACCCATATATACAGCTCTAACAGGCAAAAGCAGGATAGCAAATTAAAGTCCCATAAAATCCAAGATGGTACCATCCTGTCTACCATGCATGTACAGCTACAGTGGCATGCCCTAGGCCTAAAAAGCTTGCTTTTTTTAGCTGGCATTTGGTACTGAATTAATTTTCAGGGAGGAGATATCTTCCAAATGAACACTGTGCTCATAGGTGTTTCCTGTTTGAATCAGGATGACAAGAGCAACTGGATTTAGGGCCTATAGATCAAAAGAAACAGATAATAATGATACTTGGTATTAGAGAGAATAGAGTGAGACAGTAGACTTACAGCACTATATGTATATAATCCACTAATAAAGTATTTGGCATAAGCAATAGGGGCAAAGTTGGCTGCATGAATGTCCAGTGCACTAAAGATAATGGCAGTTGCCTTTTCATTAGATATCAATTAAGTCATAAATTTGGTGTTCCCTAGAACTTGGAGAAAATCACAGACCTGTACCATACCAAAAATTACACCAGACTCAACCATAAGTAGAAGGATTGCTTCTACTTGTGTTTTTTTGTTGCGCAATATTGCTTGGGTTGATTGATGATGTGTCCTAACACATAGGGAATAAGTATCTTGAAGTGAATGAGGTGTGCAATACTCACCATGTCCGATGAGCTATCAGAAGTGTTGCCACAATATTTACTGTCAAATTGAGCGCAGCACTGATCCAATCCAAGGGCAAACTATTCCCCAAGTTCAAGTTGATAGATGATTCAGTATCAACAATAGCATCAGCAATGCTGATGCCTAAACGGTCTCTAATGTCAGTATATATGTCAGGGACATAAGGCAAAAGAGACCACCAATGTCTGCCAGCAGCATGATCAACAGTGTCCAATTAATCAGCCTATTTTCTGCCCATAGTGCCCAAGCTCTCCAAACAATCGCTGTATCAGCAATTAAAAACTGTTTGTGAGATAAAATATCAGTTCCATGCCCAAAATAAAGTATTTATGCACAATTCACAATAGAATTCTGAAGCCAGATTTGTAAAATGCCTGCTACAATGCTTTTCAAGCTGGCAGCCATTTCCTGTACAATCAGACCCCCTGGAAGTGACTCCACCAAGCCAAACTTGACAAGGAATAAACCAGCTGCAATGTCTGTACAAGTTAAAAGAGCTGTCATCACAAATCCGACCACAATGAGTACAATCAATGATTTGTGTGCCCGTCCATTATTTTCCTTTTGCCTACAGTGTGGTTGGAGATGTGTAGGTGTTAGTAAAACAGAATATGGAATATGGCAATAAGCGCACAACATGATATGTATGCTAATGATGAAAGCCAGCATATAGACCCCTGGTAAAAACCTGTGAAATAAGTGTCCCCCTAGCACCTTCATAGATATTGCTTACCAAAGAGTCCAGCTGCAAATATCAGAGCAGACATACTTTTGAATAATTCAGTCCCAATGAATGCAATTTCTTCTGACTCTTCTGGTGTCATAGTAGATGTTGTGCCAAGTAATATAATGGGTATTACAACGAATTCTCCTTAATTTATACTGTTGCTTCATCATACTTATTCCCAACAGCTAGACACTGAGTCCTCAACTCAACATGTGATACAATCACCACGATCTCTGTTGTTGTTGTTGTTGTTCAATTGTTTCATGATCTCTTGGCAGGTCTGGAGCATGAGCAAAAATCGGGCTTACATCTGATAGTACATGTTCAATTGAATGCAAAAAAATTATCCTGAATTGTTACACATTGATTCCATAGTGACTTGAACTGAGAGCCCATGCAAAATGTTGATAGGCTCTAGAGCATGCAGCCTGCAGAGATCAAGAGGTGTTCAAAAAATTAAGCGCCCATATGACCTTGGGGGGGTAGGGGGGTCTGAAGGGTCCTTAAAGTTGAAAAGTCTGAAGTTAATTTTTAGGTGGAATACATATCTAGAACAGTGTAAATCAAGTTAGTTTGCTATAATTGAGCGTTTAGAACACTTGCAGTCAAATATCTGTGTCAAAAAAGCATTTCTAATGTTTGAGATGGTATTATGGTAAAGATTGCCCTCAACTACTTTGAGATGACTGCTTCAAATGTACCGAATGACTTACAGATTTCAGCAGCTTCAGTATTGTGCTAAGTGTATTGAAAGAAACAATGCTAATTGGGAGAGAGAAATGGAAAGAAAGAGGTCTGTGATGGTGTTGTGAGTGCCGACACAGTAGCTACCAATGATTTGTAATGTATAGTGTGGGAAAATACTTCCCCATATAGGCAAAAGTAGGGGAGGGGGGGCTTTAAGCAACCTTAAAGCTGAAATACAAGGTCATGTATAGATTAAATTCTTTGAACACCTCTTGGCAGAGATGAAACGTGATGCTTTCTATGTCCAATACTATCTCACTGCTGTACTTAGTGAAATCAAACCTGCAAGCTGGCCGTAATTCAACAATGCGCTTGAAAAGGATCCGAACTGGAACCCATAGGAATGTTACTTTGTTCTAAGTGTATTAGTGAGTTGAGGCTGTCCAACCGACAATGTATGGCTACACACATAAGTGATATGCTATGTACTTGACTTAATCAAGTTTCAACATTTCATGCAACCAGAAATGATACATTATCTTCGTCAGTCTGTCACCAGTGATGCTTTGCAAGAGTAGGCATTTCCAACATTGCTTATAAGCGCAAATCTCCTGCTTGCCAGCATCCAATACCTATGGCTTGAAGGCCAATCTCTTGAGTCTTGAGCAGGCATCCAAGTCCGTGTCTGGGCCACAGAGATAACTTTAGAATTCAATTGAATGCCTTCTCCCTCAGATGAGTTGAGTTCAATACCAAGCATCATCAGCCAGTGCTGACTTGCCCAGCTGTGGAACCGCAAATGGTATAGTAGGTAACCAGCTTTGGGAGGAAACCCTGATGAAGCTGGAGTTGAAATGGTGAGATAGGCTGAGGCAGTCCAAGGCTACTGAGATATGAAGCTGACTGCTTGAAGATGCTGCATCAGCAAAACCTGTATTTTGGATATTTTTTTCCCACAGCATTGCTGAGATTTCCCAGCGCCTCCAGCACCGGCCAGAGCCTGCCAGCGCTTCCCGGAATAAATTTTAATAAAAAGTTGTACGAGTTACCTTTTTTATTTCCAAATAAGGCAATTTTTGGCCTGTTGGGAGCGCTGGCCTGACTAGGTGCTGAGTGCTGGAAATGCTGGCCGGCGCTTTCGGGCACTAGCTGCACAACACATGTTTTGGTGATGTGGATGAGCCAAATTGGAGCTAGGAGCTAAGTATGTACAGAAACTACTAGAATGAGACTACATGTGACTAGGGCAGGCTTGGCATAGACCCTACTCCAACGGGTGAAGGAGCAACTGGTACATCTGTAGGCAATTCAAGAGTAGAGATCTTTGAAGGAAACGGCAAAGGTGAGGCAAGACTGGGGACAAGTTTGCAGTACATTTTGATTATTGCAGCAGTCTGTCCGGGAGTTCCAGAGGTGAAGCCAAAAGCGGAGTTTAAGACCAAAAGTTGTTTGACAGCAGGAGTGTCTTTGGCTGGAGTTACGTAAGTGGGCACAGGAGGCCATCCTTGATGTAGGCAAAACGTAGTTGTGTAAATAAAATGTTGAAATAGTGCTGAGGTATAGCCCCTGTATATGTAAGGGAAAGGTGGAGAAGGGCGTTGAAATGTTTGTTTGATTTGTGCTGGATGAGATGGATATCTTGACAACAAACATTTGATCAAGATTCCATTCATCCTGGAGGTAAGTTGGGATTGGAATTGGCTCAGACTGACAGGAGAATCAGAGCTGGGAATGCCTCTCAATTACAAATTACAGCTCAATACTCATTTCTGTGGTGGATACCAGGAACACTGTACTTATATAAGTTTCCATGACAAATCAAAAAATTATTGAAAACAGCCAAAATGTTCCAAAAACAAAAGTTTCCGGACTTGGGTAAATCTTATCAATAAACTTATCAATTGCAAACAATAGGTAAGTTTTGCCAAAGCTAGCAACATCTAGAACTTGCATGTGAGCTACAGAGCTCTATGTAGCTTGCGTAGTGCACATAATTGGGTAGCTACCCCCCTTCTACTGTAGTGCACTGTAGAGATGTGATTTCTATGTAGATGTGCTACGCAAGCTATGCAAGCTATCGCAATTACACAGATCTCTAGATTGATTCATATCAGAGTTCAGAACGGAGCAAAAAATCAGCCCATTTGGCAATACTAGGGAATCACATAAACAACTATTACTTTGATATTACTAGTACAGTGTTGCTAAAGTGTCTACTGAGTACAAAGGAGGGTCTGATGATGGTTTGTCTGTGGAAAGGAGTAACGGATAGAGTGCAGATATGGTGTGCTTGGGACAACAGTAGAATTTTGGTGGAATTTGCAATGGATGTTTGTTAGTGAGCAAAATAAATAAATTGAGGAAGGCAAACATACCAAAGGCTCCAAAAACAAAGCAATAACTTGGTATTAGTGCTAAATGTAAAGGCAATTCAAGAGAAGGGAGTCAGTGACCTGGGCGGTTGGGAAAGCGGGGAAGTGGATGGACTCAAAGGAATTTTCATGAAGTCCAAATTTCACAATAGCTATTTAAAGGCTTCTTGCCTATGTCAAGTCAGTGTCGCCAAATCATTGTCAAACGTCAAACTTCACTTCAGGGATGGATAGACGTGAGTGCTTGATCAGCGGAGAACAACCCATATTGGGACATGGTACATACCTTGGCTCGGAGATTTGACAATGATCTGGGATCCTGATTGGCAGCACTGAACTATTTTGGAATGGTTCTGTATGGGGAAAGCTCTACACAAGCTACGCGAGCTATGTAGCGCTATATAGTAGAGGGCTCTCTACAATGGACAAAAACACATTTTCAGATGAATCTTATGTGACAACTTATGAAAACCTTACAGAAAAATTGGGAAAATATATTCAAAAACTTATGAAAAACTTATGAAATTGGATAAACAATAAGATTAAGATAAGATTACAACAAGTGGGGAAACTTATGGAAATCCTTTGGTAAACTTAGACTAAACTTATGAAAGACATTCAGAAAACTTATGAAATTTGAGCTTGATAAGATTAAGATAAGATAATCAACATCAGAAAAACTTGGTGAAATCATATTGTGTGACTGTGACATGATAAGATTAAGAGAATATGTTCAATATCACAAACAGAAAAACTTACAAAAAACTTATGAAAATTGGTGTCCTATATAATTGAGAGTTGGGCAGGATGAGTAGCATCTGAGTCTAGAGCCATTGATGTGAGCCAATTCAAGCAGTTCAGCATGAATGACCCCAGATAAAGCCATTGATCATCAGCAAAACCTGTACCATCACAATACATTTCTTTTCGTCTCTGGAGCAAGGATAGTAATTCCAGAGATCTCCAGAGACCTCCAGAGACGTCTGGAGGAGTTCGACAGCTTTTTGACAGCTGTCAGACCTCTGGAGATCTCTGGAGATCTGGAGACCAACCAGGTTTTGCAGATGATGATTGGGCCCTGATGAGCCTAATTTGTTGAGCATGATCAAGTGGAATTCAAGCCATTGAGCATGGATGAGCCCAAATTGAGCCATTGAACATGATCAAGCCTGATTTGAGCCATTGAGCAAAGATGAGCATAAGGCAAGCCAATCAAGCCATTGGGCATCCAAATTGTGCTGTTGAGCATGGATGAGCCCAGATTGAGCAGTTCAGCACAATTCGAGCCATTGAGCATGATCAAGCCTGATTTGACCATTGACAATGGATGAGCCTAAGTTGATCAGTTGAGCAGTTGAGCATGGATAAGCCTAAATTGAGCCATTAGGTATGGATGAGCCCAAATTGAGCAGTTCAGTATGATTTGAGCCATTGAGGACAGATTGAGTTGAGCAGTTGACCTAATCCTGATTTCCTACAATAATGACACTCTGGATCACCTGACGTTCGCGTGCGTGAGTCAGGTCCCCTCGATCAAGTCTCGATGGTGCCTCGTACAAGAAAACTTTCCCTCCCTCTCAATGCTCTTTTCGGCTTTGGAATACGAGCTTTTCATCAAATCCCTCGAAGAGATTACAGACCCCTCGCTCGAAGATCATGAACTAGAAACACTTGTCATTGACACTTATAAAGTCAAATTATGGCTGCGAGGTCGATATGCAGATATTCCTGCGGAAACCATTAATGAGGTTGGTAACTTTTCATCCTCAACAAACCCAAAGTTAATCAAAGTTTCTCAGGTTTTCCAGTTACTCGACCCGGCCTTGAACCCCACCGACACCATCACAGGCGCACAGTTCTTCGCAGTTCTAAGGCTGGTAATCCATGTAGAAAACGGTAGTACTGTCAACAGTTTGCTCGTGTTTGAACAATGTGCGTCTTAAAATATTCTACCGCCGTCGGCGACTGACAAAATGTTCTTAGTGGACCTTCCTCCCCCGAAAAAACGTGCGCGCATTATTAGGGATGAGAGGGGAGGTATGTGTTGATTCCTGACTCGGTTCTCAGTGGACGTTTGCTGATATCTCACCAATCTCGATTTACTTAGCTTCATCCCAGTTCCTCAAGCGCCTGCGTAACAAACACAAGCTTATGCCACTTCCCTCCGTCGCGGAATTGCCAGCGTTTTTGAATACTCCGCTCGAAGAGTCAGACAAAATCGTCATTTCTCAACAGTTATTTGATGATTCTGTCTCTGCGCGACCGAGTGATACATGTGGCGAGGATGATCTTTCAGTTGTGTTTAAGATTGGCGATGTTGGGCTAGCCTCGGTCCCATTCACACGTCTGCTTGAAGGAATCAATTCATCCCGTACGGAAGATGGATATCACCAATTCTGGGATGATAACATTCGCAAAGCCCTCGAGACGCTCATTCCGGAGGGAGAGTGTATCCGAAATAGTAACTACGATAAGGAGACATACAATGCTCGCCCAGATTTCGGCTTCCTGATTACCAAGCGATGTGTTTTTCGAGGCGAAGAAAAAGGACCGACGAGTGCTGGAGATCCCGCGAGTGAGCTCATACAGAAGCTTGTGTGGGCGCATGACTCTGCCCCATATATCCTTGGTGCTTGGTTATCTTTTCGTCTGAGGATATTTTCTAATAACAGTGATTTAGGCTATTACGCCAATGAGACTGTGCTCACGTGGTCGAGATTGTTCATCAGGTTGGACACATACGGCGTATTGATTTGGAAGCAGCAGATTTGAGGCTCACCGTTGACCGAATCCTCAACCTGCGCCGGTTAACCAACATGTCCACTATCCTTCGCCAACTTGCGGGGATGGTGCACAATCCCAGCCCCTGAATTCGAATTATTAGAGAGGTATGTACTGATGGCTATCTAATATGGTGGCCTGACTAATTTATGCAAGACCAAATTGTAACATCTCGTTCGTGAGCGGAAAGTATGTTAAGCTGACTTAAAGCTACTGAGGCTACTGAGTTTACTGAATGTACTGAGCCTCACTGAACACTACTGAACCTTACTGATGGCTACTGAGCCTTACTGAATGCTACTGAGCCTTACTGAAGGTGACTGAGCCTTACTGAAGGTGACTGAGCCTTACTGAAGGTGACTGTGCCTTACTGAAGGTGACTGAGCCTTACTGAAGGTGAATGAGCCTTACTGAAGGGTGAATGAGCCTTACTGAAGGTGGACTGAGCCTTACTGAGGTGGACTGAGCCTTACTGAAGGTGACTGAGCCTTACTGAAGTGACTGTGCCTTACTGAAGGTGACTGAGCCTTACTGAAGGTGAATGAGCCTTACTGAAGGTGAATGAGCCTTACTGAAGGTGACTGAGCCTTACTGAAGGTGACTGAGCCTTTACTGAAGGTGACTGAGCCTTACTGAATGAGCCTACTGAAGGTGAATGAGCCTTACTGAAGGTGACATGAGCCTTACTGAAGGTGACTGAGCCTTACTGAAGGTGACTGAGCCTTACTGAAGGTGACTGAGCCTTACTGAAGGTGATGAGCCTTACTGAAGGTGAATGAGCCTTACTGAAGGTGAATGAGCCTTACTGAAGGTGACTGAGCCTTACTGAAAGGGGACTGAGCCTTACTGAAGGTGACTGAGCCTTACTGACTATGAGTGACTGATGCTGACTTAAAGCTACTGAAGCCTACTCAAGGCTACTGATGCATACTGAAGGCTACTGATGCATATGGAAGGCCAATAATGCATACTGAAGGCTACTGATGCATATGGAAGGCCACTAATGCATACTGAAGGCTAGTGGATGCATACTGAAGGCTACTAATGCATACTAAAGGCTAAAAATGCTTACTGAAGACTACTGATGCTTAATGAAGGCTACTGATACTTACTGAAGGATACTGATGCTTACTAAAAGCTACTGATGATTAATGAAGGCTACTGATGATTAATGAAGGCTACTGATGCATACTAAAAGCTACTGAGGTATACTGAAGGCTACTGAGTCGTACTGAAGGCTACTGAGCCTTACTGAAGGCTACTGAAGACTAATGATGCTTAATGAAGGCTACTGATACTTACTGAATGATACTGATGCTTACTAAAAGCTACTGATGCTTAATGAAGGCTACTGATGCATAGTGAAAGCAACTGAGGTATACTGAATGCTACTGAGCCTTACTCAAGGTTACTGATGCTTACTGAAGGCTACTTATGCTTACTGAAGGTGACTGATGTGCACTAAAGGCTACTGAGCCTTACTCAAGGCTACTGATGCTTGCTGAAAGCTACTGCATCAGCATAACCTGGATAGTCCCATAGCAAGGTCCCCATCTGTCCAGAACCAGACAGCTCTCATGACTGCTATGGATTGTATTGGAGCTTCAGCTCATAGCAATCCATTGCAGTCCACAATTCACCCAGGTTTTGCTGATGTGATGTTTACTGAAAGCTACTGGCTTTGTGAGCCCACCATAGATTCCCTGTTAGCTGCCTGTGTTGTTTTTGTATGTGCCATGATCTACTGGAATTTTACAACCTTGTCTCCAGTGAACTTTCTATGTAACATCATCACTTTGTGATTTCTCTGTAACTTCCCTGTATGTCTACTGCAAATCCTGACATATACTGAAAACCTTCAACAAAGATTACAGGGAATTTTTTCAATGTGACAAGTCATGTAGTCACATGGTTTGTCTAACTGTAAGTTCCCCAACTTACAGTGAATTCACTGAAAAAAATAGTTTATTGTAAGTCTCCTGTAACTTATCTCAGAATTCCCTGTAAGTACACTGCTATACAGGAAAACTCACTAGGAATCTTATGGGAAATTTCATGTGTGACACATCCAATTCCACAAGTTTTCTGTATATTCATGCAACTTTCAGTTAGACTTCTAATGTGACAAAGTAACTCTGTAAGTTTTTTGTAAGTGGTCCATTTTACAGTAATCTTATAGTTACTTGAATTTGTCAATAAGTTACTTGTAAGCCTAAACATTATATGAAACTTTTTATTAAAGGTATTTCCTGTAGATTTCCAAGAAATTCCTTATAAGTCTCTGAACTTATGAGATTCTGCATCAGTGTAAGCTCCTTGTAAGATCTGGCGCTTACTGAAAATTCACCAGGGAAGATTTTACGGTGATCTTTTTGTGTACATGTCAAATAGTCACCCTGTGAGTCTTGTAAGGTGAAAAACTTACCATAGACTTACATTGGAAAATGGTCTTTGTAAGTCCCTTGTAAGGTAATAATTTACCATAGACTTACATTGTTGAAAATGGTCCTTGTAAGTCCCTTGTAAGATGGAGAACTTACCATAGACATCTACATTGGAAAATTTGTCTTTGTAAGTCTCTTGTAAGATGAAGAACTTACCATAGACTTACATTGGAAAATGGTCTTTGGTAAGACTCCTGTAACTTGCCTCAAATGTTACCGGTAAGTACAGTTCCTTACAAAGAATTTTCACTGAGAGCTTACAGGAGACTTCTGGTTGACAATTGTCACTCTGTAAGTTTCCTGTAAGATTTTGCACTTACAGATAATATTACACAGACCAAAATGCCTGAAAGTTTCTTGCATGTCCATGCATTCTTACAGATCAAACTTACAATGTGAACAAAAAAATCACACTGTAAGTCTACATAAATCCATCACTCCTTACAATAATCTTACAGCCAAAAGAATTTTCCCAGTAAGTTCCTAGTTAAGCAAAATTTTTACACGACTTCAGGCCTAATCCGATCCCCGTAAATTCCGATAAAAATTTCCCGATAAGTCGCAAGATTATGGGTTTATTGCACCAGGAGCAGGACATCAGTCACCTTTAGTATGCATCAGTAGTCTTCAGTAAGTATCAGTAGCCCTCATTCAGCCTCAGTATGGTTGTTGTCAGTAGCCTTCAGTGAGTACTAGTAGCTTTCATAAAGCCTCAGTAGCCTTCAGTATGCATCAGTAGCCTTCAGTAAGCCTCAGGAGCTTTCAGTCAGCATCAGTCACCTTCAGTATGCATCAGCAGCATTCTATAATTTTCAGTAGCTTTCATTTAGCATCAGTAGCTTTCAATAAGTATTGGTATCAGTAAGTATCAGTAGCCTTCATTAGCCTTTACTATTGGTAGCTTTCAATAAGTATCGGTATCAGGAGTGATGGTTTGGGGTCAGGTCCAGTTCAAAAAATCTCAATTTAACCCAGACCTGGGAAGTTGGGTCATACGCACCAGTAGTCTTCAGTAAGCCTCAGGAGCTTGACTCTTCAGTCAGCATCAGTCCCCTTCAGTATCCATCAGCAGCCTTCAGTGAGTATCAGCAGCTTTCATTCAGCCTCAGTGTGGTTGTTGTCAATAGCCTTCATTAGGTCTCAGTAGTGTATGCATCAGTAGTCTTCATCAGTAAAACCTGTATTTTTGCTGGAGAAAATCCATTCATTTGGGACATCTCTGGAGCAAGGGACCCTATTCCAGAGACCTACAGCAAAAATACAGGTTTTGCTGATGTTCAGTAAGCCTCAGTAGCTTTCAGTCAGCATCAGTAGCCTTCAGTATACCTCAGTAGCTTTCAGTATGCATTGGTAGCCTTCATTAAGCATCAGTAGCTTTTAGACTTTAGTAAGCATCAGTAGCCTTCATTAAGCATCAGTAGTCTTCAGTAAGCATTTGTAGCCTTCAGTAAGCATTAGTAGCCTTCCATATGTATTAGTAGCCTTCCATATGCATCAGTAGCCTTCAGTAAGCATCAGTAGCCTTCAGTAAGCTTCAGTAGCCTACAGTAAGCCTCAGTATACTTCAGTCAGCATCAGTGACCTTCATGAGTAGCTTTCAGTAAGTATCAGTAGCTTTCAGTATGCATCAGTAGCCTTTGTTAATCATCAGTAGCTTTTAGTAAGCATCAGTATCCTTCAGTAAATATCAGTAGCCTTCATTAAGCATCAGCAGTCTTCAGTAAAAATTTGTAGCCTTCAGTATGCATTAGTAGCCTTCCATATGCATCAGTAGCCTTCATTAAGCATCAGTAGCTTTTAGTAATTAGTAAGCATCAGTATCCTTCAGTAAGTATTACTAGGCTTCATTAAGCGTCAGTAGCCTTCAATATGGCTCAGTAGCCTTCAGTAGCCTTCAGTAAGTATCATTAGCCTTCATTCAGCCTCAGTATTGTTGCTGTCAATAGTCTTCAGTATGCATCAGTAGCCTTCAGTAAGCATTGGTAGCTTTTATTAAGCATCAGTATCCTTCAGTAAGTATCAGTAGCCTTCAATAAGCATCAGTAGTCTTCAGTAAGCATCAGTAAGTCTTCAGTAAGCATCAGTAGTCTTCAGTAAGCATCAGTAGCTTTCAGTAAATATCAGTAGCTCTCATTAAGGCTCAGTAGCCTTCATCAGCAAAACCTGTATTTTTGCTGGAGCTCTTGGATGCATCCAGAAAATTGAATAACTCTCCAGAGAGCTCTTGAGAGCTCTGGAGACTCTGGAAAAAACACAGCTGCAGCTGCCAATTGATAACACCTTGAGAATGATCAGACTTTCCTTTTATGGAGCTAGTCTGACTAACAGCCAGACTAGCTCCAAAAATGATGGCCTTGGGCATCCTCGACAGAATGATGGTTGCTGTCAGCAACTCAACAATGCTATAAACTATCAGGCAGTCATATAAAATGTGCAACTCTCAACTTTCAAGTTTCACTGAACTTCTTGTATTTTTTTCCTTCTCCCTCTGTCACAGTACTATCTGCTTGCTGTAAGTTTCATTGTCATTTTCTAAAGCTGATTACCAGAAACATAGAAGGTTTTTTGTGGCACTGAGACTCGAGAGGAGACAAGAGG